>JAJPUD010010628.1:42117-60415 GCA_023553655.1 Myrmecobius fasciatus | reverse complement strand
TACCTGTCATCTAGGGGTGGGGGGCGGGGGGAAGGAGGGGAAAAGCTTGGGAAAAAAAAGTTTTTGCAAAGGTCAATGTTGAAAGGTCACTCATATGTTTTTGTAAATAAAAAGCTTTATATAAAATAATAATAATGATAATAATAAAAGTACTTTACACATCATAAAAAAACTATTTGCATTCTATTTGGGGTGAGAAGTTAGCATATCATGTCAGTATCTAAATGATAAACAATGCTACTTATATTTTATTTAAAATTTCATTAATATTTATGATACATTGATGTGTATCTTAAGGAATTGTTTAATTTTCATGGGGGGTAAGTGATTTGTCTCTGATCATACAGATCAGAATTTGGGAATTGCCAAAGAATTGAAAAGTTTAAATTACTCAATCATGGTCACATGATAAGTTTCAGAGATGGGGTTTGAACCTATGTCTTCAGCATTCACAGTTCAGGAATTTTTGAACACTTCCTTTCTACCAGAAATAAATCTACTTATAACTGAGGTTTTCCAACTTTTCTGTAAATTTGTCTAATCACAAACTCTTTTGAAATGCTTTCTCTTTTATAATTTAAGCTAATGCATATTCATAAAATTTCATTAGATCAAAACAAAACTACACACCATCTTTGACTGTACAACTGTATTAGGTCTTGAAGAATGTGAATAATGAATCCCACGAAGTGATCACATTATTCAAATTTGATATATTTGAAATTTTAATTTTATGTAAGATGTCATCATGAGTTTGGTCACAATGAAAATGTAAAATCATATTTTCTTTATTTTTATTTATTAAAACAATAGGAAAGTGAAGAATAAGAAATATGTATTTCTGACTCAATTTTATTATTGTAATAGAGTCAGCAATCAATAAATAACAATTTATTAGGCATCTACTATATACCAGGTAGAATAGTTATAGAAAAAATAAATTTAAAATATTGGATAGCACACACACACATATATATATAAACATAATCATTATTACATATTACATATATATTATGTATTAATTCATTATTTTTATAATATGTATATACATAAGACTTTATAGGTGGCATGACAAAATAAATTATTGATATTTTAAAATATTTATTTACACAATGTAGACAGAAATAGCATGTATTTCTTGTAATATCCCTACATATTGTGGTAGGAATAGAAAGTTTTATCTACATTTCTGAATTTTCATTGTCATATTCTTACACAAATATTCAAGAGGCATTATGTAAAACCAGAAATTCTTAAAATGCTATAATGTTATTATTATACTTTTTTCTTTCACTTCATCACTAGATTCTCTTCCTTTATCCCCTTCCCTATCTAGCAACAAATACATAATCTCTTAAAAATATGAAATCATTCCAAACAAATTTCCATATTAGTTATGTTCTAAAAAAATAGAGAGAAACAAAGATAGAGATACAGAGAGAGTTATTAACTTGTTTCTTGAGTTCATTAGTTCTCTACTGGGAAAGGGATGTCAATCCCTCCTGATTTTGCTCAATTAACTGTTCATCAGTTCATACAAATCTCTGTTATTTCTAAATCCATCTTGTTCAAATTAGTATTGTATGAGAACAAGTCATCACATAATTGGTTGAGGAAGTAAAAGATCTTATGGCCTAGGTGTGACTCAGACAAAAATGAAAATGCATACAAAAGGAAAGATATGTCTAACCCTGAATCCAAAGAAACAAGAAATTATGAAATGCTAGGTGAACTAAAGGTATCATTTATTTTCTGATGTCATGATTTTATGTTTTTAATATATATCAGCTATTTCTTAGTTACTGCTTTATTGATATATTTCCTTTTAACCGCTGTTTTGCTCATACATTAAAAGTAAAATGTACTAAACTATATAAAATCTCTTAAATGGGTATATATAGGGATAAATATATATATATATATGTGTGTACATATACATATTATTTCAGTAGTATAAATGGACATGGAATTAATAAATTAATGAAAGATGAAATATATATATATATATATATATGTATACATATATATACATATATGTAGGGGTTCTATTTACTGATGAATTTATGCTGATTGCATTAAGCATAAAAACTTCTCAAGATTAAACTTTTTATATAATATTTATCTATCACTTGTTAAAACTAATATCATGCTGAAGACCTAATAGAAGCCTCAAATGGCTTCACTGGTGAATCAATATGATGATTTTAAAAATCAGTGGGTTTTCTTGTTCTGAAATACAACATAAAAAAAATTGCTTTTCACATTATAAGTATAGAAACATGAGCACATGCATGGAAAGGGACTTACTACTGAAAGCAACTGTTTCCAAATATCTTGTCCACTTACATAAAGGCTCTTTCCAAGAATTTAAAATGGAAATAAGTAAAGTGAAAGTTTCAGCAACTCTTTACTTTCTGAATCATTGTTTTGTCTTCTGAACTTCTGAAATCAAATGTAAAGGTTTGTTGTTGGTTTTTTTTATTTTTATTTTGGTTTGTAATATCATATTTTAAAGGCCGGATGGGACCTTAAAGCCATCTAGTCCAATGACCTCATTTTATGTTTGAAGAGTGGGGAATTAGAAAGTTTATTCAGATAGTAAGTGTCAGAGCTAGAATACTAACTACAAATCTAGTACTCATTTCCCAATACCCTGAGTGGTTATGTGGGTATTTTTGTTTGTTAATTTGTTGATGAATTCATTTATTTAGGAAACATAAACACCCTAAGTGTTAATTATAGCATCAATACTACATTTGTGAGATATTGAGTGAGTTGACCTCAGATCTTTAGAGCATTAAAAGGATATGCTGGAGTTCATAGCTTCCATAACAAAGGCCCTGTGCTCAGAAGTAGAGACAAGTTAATGAATACATTGAATGATGAGTATGAGGATGATGATGATGATGAGTATGATCTGAACTCTTGGGAGTTAGGTACTATTGTTATTTTACAAATGAGCAAATTGTGGCAGATAAAGGGTAAGTGACTTGCTCCTAAGAATCTCAGGTGAGATTTGAACTTCCTGAGTCCAAGACTAGTGAGCATTCTATCTCTTGTAGTACCTTGATGAGCCAAGAATCCAGAATGATCACTACAGGTCAGAATATGAATTATATGAATTATAAGGTACCTTCTACCTTTGAGAATCTGTGATTGTGAGATGTGCTATTTCTTTGCACATAATCTATGCTGTAGAGTGATAGATCTAACCTATAAACTATTGGAGTTTATATTTACTAGAGAAAATGAAATGTTTATAACTCTATATTACCTTGAAATATTGTATTTATCAAAATCTGACTCTGAAGAGTCTCTTATACTGGGGAAGTGACTAGTTCTCTGCTCAATATGATATTAATAATATCTAGAGTTATTACTCCAATACAAAAGAAGAATTAGTTTAATTTCTGAGGAGAAATTAAGTGCTATTATGTTGAAGATAAATTGGAAGTTAGCTTTAATGAAGCACAACAGGAGATCGAGGATAATGTGCTTTACCCTGACAGAGGGTGAAAAAGTTTTAATTTTTTTTAAAAAAGAAATGAATTATATAAAGTTCTACCAAAGAACATTTATAAGCTGAATCATAAATATTAAAAAGAATTGTTGTTCAGTTCACAGCTCTTACATGTTTTATATTATGTTCACACAAATAATTTTCTCATTGCAAAGTTTGAAAGGCTCTTCAGCCATCTTTCTAAGCAATATGGCGGATGGAATTCAGACACTTACTAAACAATGGTCCTTCAAGAGGTCAGAAAATACATGTGTCTCAATGTTACATCCAAGAAACAACCTAATAAAAGGAGAAATTAACTGGGAGCCGGACAAATTTGTATTCAATTTTAACTTTTATTCTAACCATGTCAGTACCTCTGGGAATTAATGGTCTCATTGACATAGATATTTCTTCCAAATCTGAAGCTTCTGAGCTATCCTTATTTGTACTCTTTTTCATGGGGCACTGCATATGGAATGAGAAGCAGCTAAGCTGAAATCTCATCTTAGAAAACCCTCACATATTAATCTGTACAACACACACATACACACACATATAACTCTAATATCTCTCAATATTGCTACCTAAATGGTACTTCTATTAGATAGATAGAAATAATTATCATATGTATACATATGCACATATTATATATACACAATGTATATACATTGTGTTTTCAACACCTCTATTTTGCAATATATTTCCCTTTTCCTGCTCCCATAGATATAACTTATAGCAATTAATAAAAAGGAAGAAAAAAATGAAGAATAACAAACAATTCAGAAAGTCCAGTATTACATGGAATATTCCATGCTTATGATTCCCCACATTTTTAAAAAAAGAGGCATAGAAGCTTTTGATATATCTTCTTTGGTGACAGAAATGATCACGATAATTTACAGCAGCTTTCTTTGTAGTAGTATCAAAGAACTGGAAATTATGGGGATCCTCATCATTTGGTGAATATCTAGACAAGTTCTAGTATTTGTATGATTGTGATCAAAAATCCCTATGCTATAACAAATTATGAACTTGAAGATCTTAGAAAAGCATGAATAGACTTCCATGAAATAATAAGTAAAATGTATAGAATGAAGAGAAGATTGTATACAGTAACACCAAAATTGTTTAAGAATAATTTTGAGTGACTAAGTCATTTTGATTATTATAAATTCCATAAGTCATAATAAAAGACATATGAAGGAAGATGTAATGAGCAACCAGAGAAAAAAATGATAGATATATGCATAGAGTGGTTATATACACATGTATACAATTGCTTACATACATATATACAATAACTTTATGCACACATATGTACATGCACATTTGTGTCTAATGCTAGCCATTTCCGAGGGAGAGGAGGGAAGAAAATAAGAAAAAAGATACATTATAACTTTATTGTATATAAAAGGAGTAACCAATAGTACATAATAGATTTGCTATTTCATATGTAATTACATTTTCCCCTATTATGTTATGAAAATTCTTGTTTTAATTCCTAAGTTGAGAATATAGTAAAAATTTTATTTTTATCAAAAAAGAAATTCACACTCAGTCATTTATCATTGCTTTTATTCCATTTATGCTTTAATCACTGCCAATATTTTCTGGTAAGGCTTTCTTCATTTTATACCTGTTTGTATTCCATTCAGAAAAAGTTATGTGTTATTTACACTTCTTTGAATATTAAATTTTTTCTTTAAAGATTTTGGCATTCTAAATGAAATGGAGGAATATCTACAAAAATATAGATTGTCCAGGTAAACAGGAGAGGAAATAAATTATTTAAATAGATCCATTTTAGAGAAATAAATAGAGCAAGATATTCAGCAACTTCCTAAGAAAAAATCTCCAGGGCCAGATGGATTTACATGTGAATTCTACCAAACATTCAAAGAACAATTAATTCCAATACCATACAAACTATCTGAAAAAATAGGGACAGAAGGTATACTACCAAATTCCTTCTATGATACAGATATGGTGCTGATAGCTAAACCAGGTAGGGTGAAAATAGAGAAAGAAAACTATAGACCCATTTCCCTAATGAATATTGATGCAAAAATTTTAAATAAGATTTTAGCAACAAGATTACAGAAAGTCATCCCCAGGATAATACGCTATGATCAAGTAGGATTTATACCAGGAATGCAGGGCTGGTTCAATATTAGGAAAACTATCAGCATAATCAATTAATAACCAAATTAACAAAAAATATGATTATCTGAATAGATGCAGAAAAAGCTTTTGATAAAATCCAACACCCATTCCTAATAAAAACACTAGAGAGTATAGGAATAAGTGGACTTTTACTTAAAATGGTCAGTAGCATCTATTTAAAACCATCAGGAAGCATCATATGTAATGGGGACAAATTAGACCCATTCCCAATAAGATCAAGAGTGAAACAAGTCTGTCCAGTGTCACCACTACTATTTAATATTGTGTGAGAAATGTTAACTTTGGCAGTAAGAGAAGAAAAAGAGAACAAAGGAATTAGAGTAGGTAATGAAGAAACCAAATTATCACTCTGCAGATGATGATGATATACTTAAAGAACCCTAGAGACTCAACTAAAAAACTAATAGAAACAATTCATAACTTACGAAAAGTTGCAGGATACAAATAAATCCACATAAATTAGCACCATGTTTATATATTACCATCAAAGTTCAGCAGCAAGAGAAACAAAAAGAAATTCCATTCAAAATAACTGTCAATAGTATAAAATATTTGGGAATCTATCTGCCAAGGAAAAGTCAGGAACTATACAAACTAAACTACAAAACACTTTCCACACAAATAAGATCAGACCTAGTCAATTGGAAAAACATTAAGTGCTCATGGGTAGGCAGAGCGAATATAATAAAAATGACAATACTACCCAAACTAATTTACTTATTTAATTCCATACCAATCAAACTCCCAAGAAATTATTTTACAGCTCTAGAAAAAATAGTAGCAAAGTTCATCTGGAAGAACAAAAAGTCAAGAATTTCAAAGTAATTAATGGGGAAAAAAATGCTGATGAAGGTGGCCTTGCTGTACCAGATCTAAAACTATATTATGAAGCAGTGGTCATCAATACCATTTTGTACTGTTTAAGAGATAAAGTAGATGATCAGTGGAATAGGATAGGATCACAGGATAAACTAGGCAATTACTATAGCAATCTAGTGTTTGACCAATACAAAGACCCCAGCTTCTGGGATAAGAACTCACTATTTGACAAAAACTACTGGAAAATTGGAAACTAGTGTGGAAGAAATAAGGTTTGACCCACACCTAACACCAGATAACTAGATAAGATCTAAATTGGTTCATGATTAAGACATAAAGAGTGATATTAAAAGTAAATTAGAGGAGCATGGGATATTTTACCTCTCAGATTTGTGGAGAAATTGTGGAGAAGGAAGGAATTTGTTTCCAAAGAGAAACTGGAACTCATAATTGTATACCAGATAGATAATTTTGAGTATATTAAGTTAAACATTTTTGTACAAACAAAACTTATGCATAAAAGATTAGGAGGGAAGTGATAAATTGGGAGATCATCTTCACACATGAGGGTTCTGACAAAGGTCTCATTTCTAAAATATATAGAGAATTGTCTCATATTTATAAGAATTCAACCATTTTCCAATTAATAAATGGTCAAAGGATATGAACAGACAATTTTCAGAGGATGAAATTAAAACTATTTCCAGTCATATTAAAAGGTACTCCAAATTACTATTGACAAGAGAAATGCAATTAAGACAACTCTGAGATACCACTACACACCTGTCAGATTGGCTAAGATGACAGGAAAAGATAATGGCAAATGTTAGAGGGGATGTGGGAAAGCTGGGACACTGATACATTGTTGGTAGAACTGTGAAAGGATCCAAACATTCTGGAGAGCTATTTGGAGCTTTCCTCAAAAGGTTATTAAACTGTGCATACCCTTTGACCCAGCAGTGTTTCTATTGGGCCTATATTCCAAAGAGATCTCAAAGGAAGGAAAGGGCCCCACATGTTCAAAAATGTTTGTGGCAGCCCTTTTTGTAGTGGCTAGAAACTGGAAACTGAATGGATGCCCATCAATTGGAGAATGGCTGAATAAACTATGGTATATAAATGTCATGGAATATTACTGTTCTTTAAGAAACAACTAGCAGGATGATTTCAGAGAGACCTGGAGAGACTTGCGTGAACTGATGCTGAGTGAAATGAGCAGAACCAGGAGATCAATATACATACAACAACAAGACTATATGATGATCAGTTCTGATGGACATGGTTCTCTTCAACAATGAGATGTTTTAAACCAGTTTCAGTTGTTCAGTGATGAAGAAAGCTATATACAGACAGGGAGAAGACTGTGGGATCTGAGGGTGGACCACAATATAGCATTTTCATTGTTCTGTTGATGTTTACTTGCATTTTGTTTTCCTTCTCAGACTTTTTTTTCCTTATAGATCCATTTTTCCTTGCACAGCAAGATAACTGTATAAATATAGAAATATTCGATTTGTCAAGTATTTTAACATAATTAACATGTATTAGACTTAGTGCCATCTAGGGGCTGTGGTGGAGGGAAAGAGGGAAAAATTTGTAACAGAAAGCTTTGCAAGGGTCAATGATGAAAAATTACCTATGTTTATGTTTTGCAAATAAAAAGCTTTAATAAAAAAAGATTTTGGCATTAATGAGTCCATTTTCTGACCTTGTTCTTTTTGAGGGCTAGATACTCAACAACGGGACTTCTTGTTCAAATTTATAAACATTTTAAGCAGTTTTTTAGTATACTTTTTTCAGAATGATAACATTGAGTCACACCTTCATCATCATTATATTAATATGATTAAATTTCCATAAAGCTTCAAATATTGATTCAAAACTAATCATCCTTGTATCACCTGGCTTCAAATCTTTCTCCATCCTGGCTTTCATATTTTGGACACTCTCCACACACTCCATGAAATATTTTTTCCTAAAATATGATATCCAAAATTATAAAGTGTGCCATATGGTATCTAACCAAAGTATATTCCAGAGGGACTGCTATTTCTTTCCCTGAGAATAGTATTATTTACTTTTATCATTTCCAAACCACTTTTCTTTGCTTCTATCAGTGGTACCACTATCCTCTAATTATCTTTGTTGTCAATCTGACTCATATGTGACCCATCACTCAATCATACTTCACATAATCAATGAGTTTCTAAGTTTCATCAATTCTACCTCTATCATATCTGCCAAATGCATCTCTTTCTGTATATATACAGCCACCACCTTAATCCTGATTTATCAATTATTACAGCAACTTTCCATTCAGTCTCTGCACAATCTCTCGCCTCTTCAACCTATTTTCTGTCAATGAATTATTACTAAAACATGTGTCTAATGTAGTGGACTTCCTGCCATCTAGGGGAGGGGAGGGGAATGGGGGTAAAAGTTGTAATGGAGAGCTTTGTAAAGATCAATGCTGGAGAACTACCCATACATATGTTATACAAATAAAAAGCTTTAATAAAAAAAATATAAAAAATGTGTCTAAATATGCAGTCCTGACTCAATAAATGATTTTGGTTTCCTATTATGATCATCTTGATAATACATTACTCCCTTTATCATGCTCTTTGGTCCATGAAACTAATCTTGTCATGTCTTCTCCCATCCCTGTGACTTTGTGCTAGTTTTCCCTTATATCTGTAATGTTGTCCTTGCTCACCTCTGTTTTAGAGAATCTCTCTTCTATAAGACTTACCTCAAACGCAGTTTTCTATAGAACTCTTTCCCAATTTCTCCTTTACTGGTAGTCACTCCTTCCAAATGGCTTTTCATTGTTGGTGTATATAATGAGTGTATATGGAAGTATGCAATCAATTTAAAACTTGCTTTCCTTTCAGAAAAATGTTTTCTTAATATATTCCTTCATTTAGTACTCATAGGGCATATTTTGTTGAAGATAGATAGAAGATTTTATTTTTATGTCTGTTAAATTTCATTTTAGAATGATAGCTTCATAGCTAGGAAGGACATTGGAGGCATTCTAGTTCCATATTTTCATTTTAAAATTAAGGTAACAGACCTAGTACAAAAGGCTTATTCAGGGTCACAAACATATAGTAAGTGGTAGAGCCTGGATTTGAAAAATCCTCTGACTTAGGTCTAGCATTTTTACAGTCTAACACACGTCATTCCTCCTATTTTTCTATCAACAATTGAAATAAACTTTTAATCTCTGCATTTATTTTAAAAAAACAGCATATGATGAAAAACATCTTTGAAACTTTTAATTAAAGATCTCTCACCACATGGAAATCTAGTCATTAATGACTGTTTTTTAGTTTCAGTCTTTCAATTCCTTCTGAATCATTTTACATATACTATTACCAGGCTCTCATCTTTCTATATTGTCTATAAAGATGGCAGAATAAATGCTGAATTAGAATCAGAATCATAGAAACACACACTTGCAAAAAAGTTTAAAAGACATTTAAACTAAACTATATCTGAAATGTATGATATCACTAAAAAAGTATTCATCAACTTCTTTTTTGAAAAATACTATAGAAGAAGAATTCATTATCCTACAAAATACTTAATTCACTTTTGGTTATTCCTATTATGAGGAACTATTTCCACACAAATGTGTCCGCCTCAACAAATTCTGTCTTTTTAGTCAAGGAATCAGATAATGCTTTAAGTTGTTGAGTGATTTCTGACCAAATAAGATCAGATCTAGTAGAAATTATAATTGCATTTGTATATGCATCTGTACACAAATGTATGTGCATATAGTCACATACACATAAATGAATAGAACACATACATGTATGAAGAAACATGTTCACACATGCATGTGCCATGTAAAATACCTATGCATTTATAGGTACATATGTAAACATTTTGACACATTTAGATATGCACATATATGTATATATTGTTAATATTTATATATCCATTCATTTATTTATCACAGATTTGTTTCTATGAGACCAATTCATTGTAATTTTATTGATAGAAGGGATTCCCAAAGAAGAAACTCTGTCTCTGATTTTTTTTTTAAATGCAATTTAGTTTTCCCCTTGCAAATATTCTCCAGGGTAATCAAGCCACCCAATGTAGTCATATCCAGATGTTCCTACTCTAGTTTCTTCAAACTTCAAACTATCCTTTCCATCCTACCTCAGGGTACATAATAAGCCTTGGGCAAATACAGAATACAGGCAGTAATCCTGTTTCCTTTGAAATGAGCCTGCATTCTATTCAAATAATGTGGGTGGCATCCTATTATTCTATCAAAGGACCCCACCCCCTTCACATGGTCTGATTGTGTTTAGCCCAAAAACTATGTGCCCCTATTGGGTTGGGACCCACAATTTCCTGTAACATAATGCAGTCATCATTTTTTGACCTACATAAAAGTTGCAAACTCTATCAAAGCGATGTGGCACTAATGTATTCTGTATCCCCTTCTCTTTGTAGCAGTCTAACCTCCTCCAATGAGTTTCCAGATTCACAGATTCCCACCAGTTGAGTAGAATACATCAAGGTTCAGCCTCATAACACTCCCCCTCATAAGCATTGCCAGACATGTCAGTAGCTACTATTTCACTCACTATAGACATCTTAAAGATCCGTCTATGTTTTCAACTAATCATAATGTTTGCATGCTTTCCTGATGGGGGTATAGTTTTGCTACCCTTGATGATGATTGCATGTTAGGTAACAATTAATAATGTATGTGCATCTGTTTTAGTGAGTGCACAGAGTAAGAAGTGGTTCAGGAGGCTATGTGCTAAATGACTTCAGCTGTGGTTCAGAGGATCCTTTCCTGAGGCTCAAGGAAAACATGCAGAAAGAGAACATTTGTCAGATACCTAGGAATGGTAACTACACTAGAAACAGAAATTGATTAAGAAGGATCCACACTCATGCTTCAAAACTCATTGTTTTAAGAATTTTTTCATGTTGTTTTAAGAACTCAAATTGCACTCCCATCATTCTTTTTTCTTCTGTCTGATGCTTTCAAAGTAGCCCATTGATCATAGAAAGATGAATTTCATTGTTGGCTCAAAACCCACTCTTCAGATATTCAAAAAAATTGTTGCATCCCAATGGTAGTAAGGAGTTACAAAGAAAAGTACTGAGCACTTAAATCTCTATACTAGATTCTATTCATTTATAGAACAAGGTTCCCTCCTGGCACAAGTCCACAGACCCCGTTTAGAGTTTAGAAGGAAAAGTCGAGGAAAATCCCAACATGATGCTGCTGGGGCATGCTCACAAATGCTGCCAGTCGGCCAAGAGGAAAGGTTGTAAATCATGCTCAGAAGGAGATTGATGATGTTTGTTGAATATTCTCTCAGGGTGCCAAAGAGGTGTTTGTTCCTGAGGCTTAAGAATTATTTTGGGGGAAGGCTTTTATCATTAAAGTTGATGAGGTGCCAGAGAAACAGAGAAAGAGACAGAGAGAGTGACAGACAGAGACAGAGGGAGAGAGTCAAACAGACATAGAGACAGAGACAGAGAGACAGAGAGAAACAGAGAGACAGACAGAGACAGAGACAAACAGATAGACAGAGAAAGAGAAAAAGAGAGAAAGAAAGAGAGAGAGAGGGGGAGAGAGAAAGAGAGAGAGAGAGAGAGAGAGAGAGAGAGAGAGAGAGAGAGAGAGAGAGAGAGAGAGAGAGAACTGGCATAGAAACAGAAACAAAAGAGAGACATTCAGAGATAAAGAAGGGAACAGAGCAAGACAGGAAGAGACAGTCACATCAGAGATAGAGAGACATAAAAACATATAGGAAAACAGAGAAATAGAGCAAAACAAGTAAAAAGAGAGAAAGTGACAGTGACACAGATATATAGACAGAAACAGGGACATAGATAATAAGAGGAATAGGATGAGATAGAGACAAAATGAGACAGAAAGAACCAGAATTAAGGATATCATCACAGTTACAGACAAAAAGACAGAGACAGAAAAACAGAGTGACAGAAATATTCATACAGAGAACAACAGAGATTAAATGAATTAGAAACAAAAGGCAAGAATACAGAGAGAGAATGATACTGAAAATAGGAAAATTATTTGTATTCATTCACATTAAAAGAAAAAAAAATTATCAGCTATGCATTCCTACAACTATGATTTCTCAAGGTTGTTGATTATTGTTGTTAATACTTTTCCCTATAGTTTAAGAGAAAGAGATAGCTCAGAATATATCTTTTCAATATAAATTGAAGAAACTAAGGCCCAGAGACATGAAGTGATTTGCACAAGGAATGTTCAGTAATCCTAAATCAAAGTCCTCTTCCATGTCAGTGCAAATTCCCCAAAGGCCACCTTAGAATATTAGGAGGAAAAAAAAAAGAAGATCCCCGGATCATTGTACATGTCTTTTCAGAAAAGTGATGAAGAAACATACATCCCTTTCCTCAACAGCTGGGAGTTGAACATCAGGAGTAGAAGAAATCATGGAAATACCATGAGATAGTCAATATAGTGGTTTGTACTTTGATACAAGGACAGGTTCTGTGAAAGGGATGGAATATGAGGAAATAACTGTGAAAACTTTCAGAGACATTGAAAATACAATCAAAAAATAATTTGATGTGTTATAGCCATTAGTTTAAATAGGTGAAATGCTTGGATCCAATTGTTACAAGTAGTTTTTATAAAACTTTTTTTTTTGGTAGCTAATAATAATGGTATTTGATAGCAAATTTAGCAATAATGTTTTCTGCTCTTAACTCACTTTTGAAAATAATCAGAAAATGCCTAGTTGAATAACATGCCAAAGAATCAGGTGATTTGTGTTCCCTTAACTCTGAAATATTTACAACAGAGCTTTCCAAAAGGTAAAGAATGAATTGACCAATCAATTTGTCCACATGCAATGATGATACCAAGCAGATTAAAAAAAGGTGAGTAATTTGTATAGATGTGTTTTTAAACTCACTGAGTACATACCCATAGATGACAATCAGTATCTTAAGCTGCCTGTGTGTGTGTGTGTGTGTGTGTGTGTACCTTTTTTTTTCCCTAAAAAAATTACAGCTTTGGGGAATTCAGAGTTGATAATTTTATTTATTGATAGTTCTGGGTGCCAACAAATACTCTATTTCAACTTAATCTAAAAAAGAAATGTTACTTCATATCTTTCTTACTTATATAGGAGTTTGGTAGAGGTTTTCTAGGGAGAACTGATAATAACAATTTGAAATATGTTTTCTTTTAATAGCTTCAATCTCAAGTTTCAGCAGCCAAAATTGTACAGCTGACTACCATATTCAAATGCATATTTCTTGAAGAGAGAAAGAAAAATGAATGATGTGTAAATATATGCAGATCACAGGAAATTTTTTATTTTTAAATAGTTATTTTTATGTTTAAAGTGATCTGAGAAGAAAATTATTTTTCTATGATTAAATTATATGAGATATCTCATTACAAATTTCAGCGCATTCATTTGTATGAAAAAAATGGGGATCTCCATGGTTATGTATACATATTCATATATAATACATACATATCTCTTATATATATATATATACTCATAAATGTGTATGTGGAGAGAAAAAAGAGAGAGTGAGACACAGAGAAAGAGGGAGAGACAGAGAGACAAACACAGAGACAGAAACAGAGAGAAAAAGCGACAGATGATGAATGTTCCAATTAAAAATATATAGCATTGCTAAAAGTAATGGATGGAATGAATGACTGAAGCTCAAAAAGGAATCACATGTCTATAGATATGGATAAAATTAAATTTTAAAAGATCTTAAAATATTTGATTGAGAACTAGTCTGGTCCCAAATAAAGCTAGAAAACAGTATCAATAAGACTGAAATAAGAATACATACACATGTACATATGCATAAAATAAATATATGCATTTATATATATATTTATGTATAAATGTGTGTGTATGTATGTGTACACACATATGTAAACTCTCCCTCTAGGCTTGATCAATTTCTGTTTGTCAAGAAATAATTACAATTAGCATAAACAAATTACTCAAAAAATAGTATATAAGTATACACACAAATACTAAAAATTATGTATTTGAATAAGTAAATAAGAAAAGAAACCAGATAAATCTATATAATTTCAATCAAGTCTTATGCTAAAATTTCTTGAGATTTCCTGAGGAGAATCTCTATAGTTGTCATTGTGTAAAAACAGCAGCAGAGTCCGCACTAAACAAGCTAGTAAATTCAGAGATTTTCTATATAAATTTTGTCTTGATATAATAAATTCTCAGAAACTCACATATTACATATAGACACATCCATATTTCTAAATTATTCATACATCACTTTCATTATGCTAATTGACCACTCCCTGCTTCCCCAATGGAATAAAACTGGAATTCAGATTACTTAATCTAATCTTTATAGCTCAACAAAACAGTATATTATTGGTCCATATAAAGGCCAATTATACTGTCACATGCCATTCATAACTGTCATTAATATCTTACCAAAATTCAATATTAATATAAAGATAATTTTCTAACTCACTGCTTTCTCAATTCAAGTGGAAATACCACTACATCTTCTAGCTGTTATGAACATAACTTGGATTTTTTAAAAAGGGAGTATTGGGGTGGGATGCTTATGTATATAAAGATGTGTATGTCTACATGGAAATATACCTGTTAGTTTCAATCAGATCAATGATTTAATTGACATATACAACTACCAAATGAGGAACTTTTATTTACCAATGAAGACTGCCATAAACTTTTCAACAAATAAGGTAGAAGAGAGTCAAAAAAATAAACAAATGAGAAAAAAGCTAAAATATATATATAAAATCTAAAAGTTTTTTTCCCATCATTCCATCATTATGGTGTCATATAGCATCATGATACAATCTAGCATCATTTCTTAATGGCATCAATAACATCACTTTTTTGAAATTTTGAGCCCTGAAGAGCACTAAGAAAACCTATGTGCTAAATTTAAATTGTAACTGTAATAATATTAACACCCTGAGTATGAAAAGAACTACAGGGCCTTTAATCATTATTAAATGATTAGAATATGGATTTCATGATTTTATAGTTTCTACAGTAATGAACTGTTGCTTAGATTCATGCTTTACTATTATTAATTCAATAGAAATTCCCAGGGAAGAGTATAACCTCCTGATCAAATAACAGCTCTTATTTTTACCAATTATTTCTCCCTACATATGTTGTCTTCTTAACACAATTGTGGTTAGTATATGAACTGAATGACGTTTTGGAGAACAATCAAGTGATAAATCACAAAAAAAAAACCCGCATTTATTAATCACTTGCTGTGTACCAGGCACTATTCCCAGTATATAAATAGAACTATAAAGAATGAAAGAATGTTTACTACTAATACAAAATCATCTGATCACAGATTTAGATGTTGAAGAAACCAATAGTTGAAGAAACTGTTGAGTCTAAAACCTTCATTTCATTTTTTCTCATTTCAGGAGGAAACTAATGTATAATGAAGTGAAATAACTTGCTCAGTGTCACACAGGTAGGAAGTCTCAAATGGAGTATTTCAACTAAGGTAATCTTGATTCTGAAATCCAACCATAGCTACTGTCAGCTAAAAATCAATGAGTAGTCCAAAGGCAGAAAAAAAAATGAGACCATAAATAAGTTATATGTCTGTTAGTCCACATTCCCTGAGCATGTTCACACGGGTTTTATTGTCATTATTGTTTGGTTATTTCATCTTTTTATTATTTACTTAATTAGGAAGTATTATCTAGAAAAGGCTGATAATAATGTTAACAAAACATAGCAACTGAAACAATAGCAAAATTGAATAAACTAAGAACAGTAATGCTAATGCTAATGATGATAATGATGATATTATAATTAAAGAATTGACTAGCCCTTCCAAAGTAGATATTTGATGAATGACATTGAAACTTCGTGACTTTCACTGATTGCTCATATTCTGACTATTATGAGAACACATAAGAATACTTTAATCTGCTTCTTCCATTAGTGTTATATCCAATAAGGCCAGGCTTTTGCCTTCTCATTCAGTGTACATCAAGAGTAAATCAATAGACATATTTTGCTTCTAATTCACAAAGGTAAATATAATAATTATATACTATGTTATATGAGTATTCTAAAGGCATGGAAAGTGCAGAGTAATTAGGATTTAGGACAAATTTTATAGATTAAATAACTAACTTTTTGTATAATGTATTTGAGTGGAACTTTGAAACATTAAGAAACTTGGTGCCACTTCAGTTTTAATAATTGACCTGCATGGAAATGATTAAATCACCAAATGTTTTTATAATTTGCTGTTTTGAATTTACAGAAAAAAGGACCTGTCAATTTATGAACTTCTCCCGAATCATGGCTATCTTGTTACAGTTATCATATATGTCTTTGTAATTTCTTATTGAAAGATTGAAAAATAATCATATCATTTTTCAGGAGCTCAGAAATTTCCCCTTCAAGAAAAATAATACATTATGTTTTATAGCTTCTTTTTTTAAACCAACTGTCAAATTCATTTATCATATTACTGAGAGAACAGTCAACCTAGGAAAACTGAAGCAATTATAAAAATCTGAATATTCAGTTTTTCATGTGGATTATTGGATTTCAATTGCTGGAAAAAATCATTGTACTTCTCTCTATGTGTCTCTTTGTTTCTGACTCTATCTCTCTCTCCTTTTCATTTTAAAAATTCTTTTGTTTTGAATATAGTAATTCCTCAAAAAGCCCTTTTATTTTCTTCTTCAAATGAGTCTGTCACTGGTTCTGGCCATTTCTTTTTTTTTTATGGAAGGTAATAATTTCCTAAGAAGAAACTTTCCGTGTGTCAGTTCATCTCCTCCATCTGGTTGCACATGCTGTGAAATGATAATCATCTATAATTTGTGTGTGCCTTGCCAAACGTTGCTAAAACAATTTGGAAAGTGCCAGACACCAGTCTTTGCCAACTTGCACACATTGCAGATACTTGGGCTCCCTATGCTTCTTTCCACCAATGTTGGATATAAAAATGATACTTGACAGGGATCTTGGAAATTCCAGGGAAAGTTTGACTTTGAGGTATATTTAAGCCATTTACACACAGGATTAAACTATGTACCTTACCACAAAAGTACTTTACAAGTCATGTAGCATTGAGTTGTATGACCTAAGAGGTGTGGAAAATTTAGAAGGTTAAAGTTAGAATGAATAGTATAATAAAAGAGTTGTAAAACATACATTATACTTGGACCAGAAAGAAGAAGCCACATGGAACAGTTGGAAAAATTATGCATAACAAGTTTAAAGTCTTAGGTTAAAAATTTTATTGGGCCTCTCTTTGACCTATGGCATAACATGTAAATTCTTCTTACATTTTAAGTTTTCACAATCTAACTATGGCCTACGTTTGTTTATGGGTATTTTTTCACATTGTTCCCTTTATGTATTATATTATTCCAACTAAATTGGCTCACTTGCTATTCTTCACAAATAGCATCTTATCTCACACTCATGTATCTTTTAATGTTCTTTAATTTATTCTGTGTTCTTAAATTCACCTTGCAGTATCCTTACCTTCATTCAAAATATATCTCATGCTACTTGCTACATAAAATCTTTCTTGTTCCTCTAATTTATTAGAGTCACTACCAAATTTACCTCATGTTTACTTTGTAGATAATTCTTAATATCTGATTTGTGTGATTATTTTCTTCAACTAGAACATAAGATTCTTGGAAAGAGAGAGAGAGAGAAAGAGAGAGACAGAGAGAGAAAGAGAGAGAGAGAGAGAGAGAGAGAGAGA
>JAJPUD010010628.1:18596-37207 GCA_023553655.1 Myrmecobius fasciatus | reverse complement strand
GCCTTTATCAGAACCATTAAATGTAAAGATGATTTCCCAATTTGATGCTTCCCTCCTAATCTTGTCTGCATTTGTTTTGTTTGTACAGAAACTTTTTAACTTAATATAGTCAAAATTATCCATCTGGTGTTCAATTAGGAGTTCCAGATCTTCTTTGGACATAAATTTATTCCATCTCCACAGGTCTGAGAGATAAACTATATTACGTTCCTCTAATTTGCTTACAAAGTCCCTCTTTATATCTAGATCATGAACCCATTTAGATCTTATCTTGGTATGTGGTGTTAGGTATGGGTCAAGCCCTAATTTCTTCCACATTAGTTTCCAATTTTAGGAAAATATTTTCACATATGTCAGTTTTGTGAATCTTGCAAGACACAGTTTTCAGTGTCCCAAGGAATTGGGACAATGAGTTATAACAGAATTACCTAATTGCATGTGTGGAAATTTGTTCTCTAAATCCTGGGGTTTTTTTTTTATATGGATAATATCAGAACTTCTGATACTCCTACCCCTCACACACACACACACTCATAAATCTGATTTTCACAACATTGTGCACATTTAATGTTTATTCATATGTTGAAATCACAGAAATAAAGAATAGATAGGAATCTAGATCATTGGGTATTCTTGTTGCAATCCTATGATGTCTTCAGTGTAATGGACTTACTCTACTTTTATAGGTTTATCACTCCTCTTCAACTTATCATTAGAAGTGTCTGGTTCAGTGTGTTGTTAAGTGACTACATTATAATTATCTAGACAGTATCTATGAGAAGAAAGATTTTAAGTCAAGTCTTTCTGATGCTTTTCATACCCTGTTAAATTTTTATTTTTAGGATTCATCAACAAAATACTGTTATTTATGTAAGACAACAAGAATTTGTTAAGCTTTTACTAAATGCTAAATACAATAATAAATTTCCAGGATGCAAATTTAAGCAAAAAGAACTTTTATTTTAATGGGGAAAGACAATCTATAAAAGAAAATCTGGAGTGGGGCAGAAAGAACAAGATGTTCATTGGAGAACATGATGTTGAAATCCAGAAAATCAGAAAAAAAATGGAATCAGAGAGAAATTAAGAATGAAGTTTGGTTATCCTGAGGTTTTTCCCAAAATATAGGTCCAGAAAAGATCATCAATGGGAAAAAGAGAGTGACATGATGGAGAGATGTTGCATGATGTGAAGACTTTAGGTGAAGTTGGGTTCCCCAGGATAAGTACAAAACAGGTACTGAAGGAAGTTTCAGGGAGATTTGGCAGCTGAATAATAGTGTAAGTTCCAAAAGTTCAGAAACAGAGGCAAAAAGAGAATGAAATTAATCTTGCCTGGGCTCTTACCATGAGTAGAAAAAAAATTAAAATTCTGGTCATCTGTATGACTATATCACTCTTTCATGGGAAAATGAAGGTAAGCCTTATCACATACTATACCATCCAGCAAAGTCAATTTGAGAGATATCTATTTTATGTCTGGAAAACCAAAGAAATATCTAATCCAATAAGGGCAAGCTAGCCTCTTAGACTTGCATTTAAAAGTTTCCTACCAACAAGTTTACGTTCTGAACAGATGTTTAGCACAGCAGGAGATATTATTACAGCCCTGATATCCAGATTGCTACCAGAAAATGTAAAACGTCTGGCACTTTTGAAAGTGAGCTTTTCCGGATTTAATTAAAAATACTGTACAGGATGTCTGTGATCATCCTGTTAAGTGAAGAAGAATATGTGGTAAATGCATCTGGGTTTGATTAAAAGATAACGACAATCCATGTCCATGTAGGACTACCCTTCAAAAATTGTTTTAAAGTCTTAATTTGAGAAAATCATCTGATTGTGGAACATTACCTATTTTATGGATTTATTGAAAAATCCCATGAAACTTATAGAATGAATTACAGGTGATATTTTAAGATAGGTATAGATATATACATATTTCTAATGGGGCAAGGAGGGACTAAATCTTCTACTGATGCAGCTCAGCAACCTCTTTGTAAATTGTAGATATAGTTCAAGGGTTCTTAAAATTATTGTACACCATGGACCCCTAGGGCAGTTTGGTGGAGTCTACAGATGTCTTTTTAGAATAATCTTCAAAGCAAAAGGAAATAAAATATATTGAAATATAGCTATGAGAATATTATAGCAAAAAGAAATTCATTGACTCTGGCTAAAATCTTATTAGGTAATTATCTCATGGAAAGAAAATTTAAAGGATTTGTACACAGTTACAAAACAAAATGGGTGTGAATCAGAGGCAAAACTTGAAAAAGAACTTTTCTGATTCCAAGCTGAGTCAGTCTTCTCTGTCTTGTTCCAGCCTCCTTCTTGAACTCTTTTTTTTCTTAATCCTTCCAAATTGAAGAGTAATAAGCCATGTTTCATGAATAACTCTGGTTTGCTCAGTGGGTTGTCTTATTTCTATTCTAATAGGTTTACTCGAGAATTCAAATTGAAAGTAACATTATTGAAATAAGCCCTACAGTGATTAACAAAGTGGGAGAAAATTTTCTGTGTTTTCAATAGAAGATAGATTCATTACTGAAAAGATTTTTTTAAAGTTATCTTTCTATTCCCAGTGCCTAATATAGAATAGGCACTTTAAATGTTTGTTGAATACTGAAGAGAAAAACATACTTCAATCCACCAAAATCATTAGTTAAGGCTTATTATCTACCAGGTACTATATTATACTTGACACCTGTGGGGAGGGTTGTGTGTATGTGTGTGTGTGTGTGTGTGTGACAGAGAGAAAGAGAGAGATGTATGTATGTATGTATGTATGTATACATGTGTGTGTGTGTGTGTGTGTGTAAAAGGAGAAGGTCCTTTGTCTTAAGAAATTTACATTTTGCTCCTAGGGCACTGAAGGGTGGAAGCACACTGTGTACTCACGAATAAGTAAATGTGAAATTAGCTTTAAAAATTGACTTTTCTCCAAAAACTACACACACACACACACACACACACACACATATATATATATATATATATTTGTATGTATGTGCATGTGTATATACATACTGACACATATGTGTGTATGGAATTAAAAAGCTATCCGTATAAGTAAAACTAATCCTGACTATTTAAAAAAGAAAATATTTCTACCCATATTAGGAAAAGTCTAGATACAAGTAGGTTACCCCATCTGGATAAAATCCAAATGAAACTATATGTAGCTAATAATTATTAGTCCTCCCTATCTGACTAGATGGTGCCTTCTGGGATCATCATTTAAGAAGAAAACTGAAAGCAACTCTGTTCATTTTTCACCTGGATACCCTCCTTTAGACTGTTCCATTATAATTCAGAGACATTCAAACCTGGAATTTACACCTAAGAAGTACTTTCTTTTTTTCCAGCTGGTACTAAGCATTTTATTGAATGGCTTCTTCTGGAAGCTTCATCTAAAAAGGGCATGCCATGTATATATTACATACCAGGCTTTGTTCTGGACTATTTTTGGTTTTGTTCTGGAACCTTTCTCTCCTGCCCATTTCTCAGTTTCCTTTTATTTGCTATCTTTCTTCGTTATCATTTTAAGTACCTCGTAGAGACTCTATTTTTTGTATTTGCAGTACTTGGCACAGTGTCTGACATATACTAAGGTCTTAAATAATGATTAAGATCTTTCCCAGGTCTTAGTTTATGTCACCCACTGTCCATTAAATGACTGAGGGTTATGTAAAAATAGAGAAGCAATTTCTAATTTAAATTTATCAGTCTAAGAGGAGATTATCCTCAAATTTTACTGTTGTTTTATTTTCCTCCTGGTGATTTATGAAACTCCATTTAAACATTTTTTCTGTATTCACTCCCAAATGTTTTGATAATACCTCATATGCTCTACTTTATTGGAATATTTAATTATTTTTGTGAAAAATCCTTTATTAAAGCAAGTAATACCTATTCTTCATTGGTTTGATTATGGAAAATCTGAGAACAAAACTTGGCTTTCAGTTCCTTAAAAGACTGTCAATTCTTGATAAGATGTTTGTCGTTTTCCTCATGTATGAGAATATTTTTCATTTCCTGTTATCCCAAATATTAAAACAGAAGATATCAAGGTATGGTCCAAACAAGAGATTATGTTTCTCATCCTTAAAATCTAGCATTTTTTCAACCAACATCTCTAAAAGAATTACTATGGCATTTCCAAATGCTTATGTAGTCTTTTAGAGATGTTGGTTGCACTAGCAGGCTGCTGAAGTATCTTTCCACTTTGAAATTGTCACTTTGTGAAAAAAAACAAAGGAATTTTCATTCTGTTAAGTAAGTCTGATAAGATGTTATGCCTTCCAGAACAGAGTATAAATGGTCTGTTTAAAAATGATATGAAGGCAAAATGCAAATAATTTTGAAGATGAGAAAATGCTTTGTGAATGGGAAGCAAAAGGCAGACACATTTGGCTGGATGCTGAAAAAATGAGATGACTAGCAGGATGTATCCAGAAAGGGTACTTTACAACAGTGGGACCAAATTGTAAAAGATTTTAAATATCAAGAGGAAGAGTTTTTTTTTTATTTATTTATCATAGAGACAAAGAAAAGTAATCAGGTCTTCTTGACAGGGAACTGATACACCCTGCACTTACAGCTGTGTAGGAGAAGAATTTCAGGTATCTGAGAGTAGGAAAAATGGATATCAATAGGCAGAATATTGCAATAGGCCTGGACATGAAGAAAACTGGCTATAGGTTTGTAAGTCAAGAAAGAAAATTTGAACTACAATAGTAGTCATTGCATTGGGTCAGGAGATGGAGCAAATGGAGAAAGGACAATTTGAAAGATATATACACACATGTAAAAATGGAAAAAAAAACACATTTTCCTATTAATTGAAGCTAATTTGGTCTTCAGCAATGCTAATTATTATGTCTCTTCTAATGAATAATTGAAATTCTGACTTCTGCATTTTATTTCCTTTTTCTTTGTCATTAATTAAGTCAAGGTTTTTTTTTATGTTTGAAAAATGAAGTCCGTTTCTGAAGCAAGTCTCATTTCATGATTCCTCTTTAGGGTCTTGCATTCAAAGTTTCAACAAGCCCTCAAGGATATGTTGGCATTACAGGCCCATAAAGGAAACCAGAGATGTGGGCTTTTGCTAAGCACAGTTACTGATCAGAGACTTCTCTAAATTGACTTGTCATCAGAGAAAACCTCATGTTTCTCTTCCTTTTCCCCCTTCCCTCTTTATTTAATAAAGAGGTCAATGACAGGAACAAGATGGAACATAAAATGAAATTAGTTATTTTTCCTTGTCCTTTTCAGGAAGATCTGTCCTAAAGTTATGATAACAAGTTATTATAACTAGTTATGATAGGATATGATAGTTATGATGACTAGTTATGATAATTAATATCATAACCAGTTAATCTGAAGTTAATGATAACTTCGTCTTTCATTGATTTATAATAAAGACAGAAATTTGTTTTTTATATCTCATTTTATTTTTTTTCAATTTTTCAATTTTTATTTTTTTCAATAAGGAATTATTACATATCTATTATGAGCTACAAATGACAGCACGCCTTATCAGAGAAAGTCCCATTTTTACATCAGACACAGCTGGATTCAAGATCTGCTTCGGACATGCACTGGCTGTGTGATTTCAGGAAGTTAGAAATCTCTTGGCACTATAATGACCTCTTTGATACTAGAAGTTATAGGAAGGTGCCTATCAACACTGGGTATTGCCTTAGTCAGAAGATCCATTTACTAAAGAAATCAGAGTTCAAGGCCCTATCCCATATTTATGGAATTGTATATATGGAAACCTATATTCAAGAAAAGATACAAGGAGTAATGAGGTACAGTGATCCTCAGAAAGCTTCTAACCTTGGATTTTATGACACATGTGCAAGTAAATATAACACTATATAGATGTATATATGTAGTTATATATATATATGTATAAATATCATCTGTGCATAAATACATGCATATACTTATGTGTGTGCATATATTTAGAGAAAGACAGAGAGCAAGAGAGAACAGAGAGCAAATACAAAAGAAAAGGTGAAAGAAAAGATGAAATAAAATGTAGAATTGGAAGAATAGTTGCTAACAGGGATAAGGAAAACTTTCAGAGTTAGAAAGGAATTTTGTAAAATAAGACAAAATAAACTTGAATCATAAAAGAGAGACGTAAAAGCCACACTAACATGTTTTATTTGATGCTTCAGAAAAAAGTGAGTTACTGAGGTTTTTCAAAAACAGAGTGATATCTTTTGACCTTGCATTAGAAAGATGATTTTTGCCACATGAAGTATAGCTTAGAAAACAGAAAAAAATGGAGGTGAGGGAATGGGTTAGAGAGGTCCAAGGAAAAGATAATGAAGACCTGGGCAAAGCTGCTGGTCATGTACATGAAAAGGAAGAGGGGAAAAATAAAAGGAAAATTTGGACATGGAATCATCAATAATGTTGATGATGAGAATAAATTTTAAAAATAATCTAAAGCAAATATCACATGAAAAGTGAATTGCCTGGTTATTCAGTAAGAGTATCAGAGAGGCATACATGGTAGAAAAGGTGAATATATATGTGTATATACACATAAATAATATAATACATATGTTTATATGCAGATATATATTGATCCTTAATGCATATTATTTTATTTTTATTTTTTATTAATACTTTTTTATTTGCAAAACATATGTATGGGTAATTCCTAAACATTAACCCTTACAAAGCTTTCTGTTACAAATTTTCCCCCCTACTCCCCACCCCTCCCCTAGATAGCAGGATATCCACTACATGATAATTATGTTAGAATACTTAAATCAAATATATGTATAGTTATTGCCACAAATCATTTTTTTGTTCAGGAGAAATTGTATCTATAAGAGAGAATAATCCGATAAAGGAAATACAATGCAAGCAAACCTCAGTAGAGAATATGAAAATGTTATGTTGTGGTCCACATTTCACATCCCTCTCTCTGGGTGTATATGGCTCTCTTCACCGAACAATTGGAACTGGTTTGAAGCATTTCATTGTTGAAGAGAGTCATGTCCATTAGAACTGATCTTCATATAGTACTGTTGTTGCCGTGTACAATGATCTCCTGGTTCTGCTGATTTCACTCAGCATCACTTCATGCAAGTTTCTCCAGGCCTCTCTGAAATCGTCCTGCTGGTCGTTTTTTACAGAGCAATAATATTCCATAGCATTCATATACCATAATTTATTCAGCCACTCTCCAATTGATGGGCATCTACTCAATTTCCAGTTTCTAGCCACCACAAAAAGGGCTGCCACAAACATTGTTGCACATGTGGGGCCCTTTCCATCTTTCATGATTTCTTTGGGATATAAGCCCAATAGAAACACTGCTGGGTCAAAGGGTATGCATAGTTTGATAACTTTTTGAGCATAGCTCCAAATTGGTCTCCAGAATGGTTGGATCTGTTCACAGCTCCACCAACAATGCATCAGTGTCCCAGTCTTCCCACATCCCCTCCAACATTCATCGTTATCTTTTCCTGTCATTTTAGCCAATCTGACAGGTGTGTAGTGGTACCTCAGAGTTGCCTTAATTTGCATTTCTCTGATCAATAGTGATTTGGAGCAATTTTTCATATGACTAGAGATGGTTTTAATTTCATCATCTGAAAATTGTTCATATCCTTTGACCATTTATCAATTGGAGAATGGATTGAATTCTTATAAATGTGAGACAATTATATATCTTAGAGATGAGACCTTTATCAGAACCCTTAAATGTAAAGATGATTTCCCAATTTGATGCTTCCCTCCTAATCTTGTCTGCATTAGTTTTGTTAGTACAGAAACTTTTTAACTTAATATAATCAAAATTATCTATCTGGTGTTCAATTAAGAGTTCCAGATCTTCCCTGGACATAAATTTATTCCATCTCCACAGGTCTGAGAGGTAAACTATCCTATGTTCCTCTAATTTGGTTATAATATCACTCTTTATATCTAGATCATGAACCCATTTAGATCTTATCTTGGTGTGCAGTGCTAGGTGTGGGTCCAGCCTTAATTTCTTCCACACTATTTTCCAATTATCCCAGCAGTTTTTGCCGAAAAGTGAGTACTTATCCCAAAAGCTGGGGTCTTTGGGTTTATCAAACACTAAATTGCTAACGTTATTACCTAGCTTGTCCTGATATCCTATTCTATGCCACTGATTTACTGCTCTATTTCTCAACCAGTTCCAAATGGTTTTGATGACTGCTGCTTTATAATATAGTTTTATATCTGGTACAGCAAGGCCACCTTCATCTGTCTTTTTTTTTTCATTAATTCCCTTGAAATCCTTGACCTTTTGTTCTTCCAAATGAACTTTGTTACTATTTTTTCTAGATCTGTAAAATAATTTCTTGGAAGTTTGATTGGTATGGCACTAAATAAGTAAATTAGTTTGGGTAGTATTGTCATTTTTATTATATTCGGTCGGCCTACCCATGAGCACTTAATGTTTTTTTCCAATTGATTAGGTCTGATTTTATTTGTGTGCAAAGTGTTTTGTAGTTTAGTTCATATAGTTTCTGACATTTTCTTGGCAGATAGATTCCCAAATATTTTATGCTATCATCCGTTATTTTGAATGTAATTTCTTTTTCTCTCTTGCTGCTGAACTTTGTTGGTAATATATAAAAATGCTGATGATTTATGTGGATTTATTTTGAATCCTGCAACTTTACTAAAGTTGTGAATTGTTTCTAGTAGTTTTTTAGTTGAGTCTCTAGGGTTCTCTAAGTATACCATCATGTCATCTGCAAAGAGTGATAATTTGGTTTCTTCATTACCTACTCTACTTCCTTTTATCTCTTTTTCTTCTCTTATTGCCAAAGCTAACATTTCTATTACAATATTAAATAGTAATGGTGACAGTGGGCAGCCTTGTTTCACTCCTGATCTTATTGGGAATGGTTCTAGTTTGTCTCCATGCATATTATTTTAAATTGTATATTATATATTATGTTTCAAAAGTTCATAAGAAACAATAAACAAGAAAGGAACCAATAAAAAGATCTATGGCTTCAAATATCTATGGAAAAATGTACATATCATAAAAAGCCTAATGGCTGAATTAGAGATCCCAAGAGAAGGGAGCAAATCTCTACTTACATAGATGCAGCTGATACTTAATGTGATTGAACCCATAACAGGCCTCTGGCTGTGGATAGGTAAACTTTTTTTTTTCACAAGAAAATGGATAGTTTCTGTATGTGAATAAGCTGAACTCGTGTGAGCAAATATAGAAATTTAAGTAAATACATGATTGAGAGCATTTAAGTGAGGATAAATGGAAGAAAAAATAGAAATATATACCTTTGATGATATTGGACCTTGAAGTAATTAAAGAATTCTAAGAGTTAGGGTGGTGTATTAGACAAGAAATCTTTTGGAAAAGAAAAAGTTGTATGCTTAACATTCCCTCTCTTAGAAATTATCTCTTCTTTTTGAATATTGGGGGAACCAATTTACACCTTTTTTGGATCACCTACTGAAAAACCCTTTAGGCTCTCCATCTTCCAGTATTGCACCCACAATAGGAAAATAGCCTTTGTTTCTTGAATGCAAAACCATTTTGTATTGCTTGAAAATCCTGGTATAATGAAATTAAAATATAGTTTAATGCCTGTGTAAAGCTTTTACCATTTTTATAGTCTTTTTCTTGCCTTTGCCTTTGTTGGACACATAAACAAGTGTATGGTGGTCTACGATAATAACTTCAGCCTATGATTTAAAGTCAATTATAGATGGAATATGACAAGATCACTTAAAATTTTATTTTAATCTCTCTTCCCATTCTTCTGAGGCCCATTAAATAACTTGCTTGTGGCATATAAGGATGATGTCATTGCATCCTGTTGCAACAATTTACTCAGCTGTTCACTTATTTTGTATTCCTTTAGCAAATATTATTTAAGCACCTACTGGGTACAAGGAATTATAACTTCATTTTAGATTAAACATGTTGACATCTTTCAGTTAGAAAATGTGATTTTGTTAAATGTTTAATGAGTATTTAAAGAGTACAATTAAAGCACCAATTTCCTTAGAGAAACACATATTTGTTCAAGAGTGTAACCAACTCTTGGGAATATACCGGATTTCTTTTCTAAGTGGGAACAGGTCTTCATTCACTCTTTTGGAATCAATCAGAGGAATTCATTCCCTGTATTACTAGAGATTGGCAAACTTGGCTGAACTTTGGGTTTATGGAGTTTCTCAAACTATTTAAAAATGTTTTAATTTCAATAAGGCCTCTAAATCATGTTTGGTCAACCCCTCTAACCAGATTTCCCTTCACTTAATTTTATACTCTAAGGGAAAGTCAACACATATGTCTCTGATTCATGCAAAACTAAATTATTCAAGTATTTCTTTTTTAACAGTGCTATTTTGTCCTTAGAAGACTTAGAAGTTGTCTTCTCTTTTAGGAGCTCCAAGTACTCTATAAATGTTGATGAAAATTTTCACAATATCCTTATGAAATACAGGACAGCTGGCCTTGGAAACCTTGTTTATGTCATTTTTCAAGGGACATAGAAAATATTTTAAAAATAAAATCTTAAAGTATAAGTAACAAAAGGTCATCAAAGGAATGTGCAAAAAATAATAGCAAATTATACTCTATTGTTCTCTTTATTTGATAATTGACATTATTCACCAATTTGATTTCTATAGCTGGTATAACTCTGGGTTGATGAATCTTTCAAAAAGGTAAATCATTTCTCAATTCTCCCTTCTACATTTTGTTCCCTATTTTCTCTTCTAATTTCTCTTCAAACCAGGAATAATAGAAAGTTTTCCTTCTTAGAGGATAATCAAGTTTATGTTTTCTTGCAACACAAAGACCTCAACAAAGAAAATAAATTATGGTTTAATTATAGAAATATTAAACTTAATTGCTAAGATATACAAAATGGAAAAAAACACAAGCTGGAGAGAAAAATATCACAAAATCCAATACATGATCATAGAGAAATTCAAGATAAATAAAGCTTCTCATACTTCACATTTTTAACTGAAAGCTTCAATTGTCAAGCTAAGGAAATGATTTTTCTTAAGTTAGTTGAAAGTCAATGGGGCCCAGTTTTGATTTTAAAGAAGGTAAAAATTATTCTTCAATTGTAAGAATTATGTATTATGTACTGTCAAGGGGGAAAAATGATTCTTGAAGGACTTAAAGAATGAGATATTCTACAATTTAAATATGTTTGAGCAATAATGTCTATGCTATTAAAAGCCTAATCATTTGAAGACTAAAAGACTCTGAATCACACAAGTGACAGTTATGATTGGCAAGCAATCAAAAGGATGAGTAATCCTTCAACTAGTGCCCAGAGAATATTTCACACCTCAGGCAAAAGAATAGTGACTGAAACCTGCCATTCATAGCATGCAGAGCCATGGTAATACAAACCATACTTATAAATGTAATGATATAAGTCAAAATTTTTAAAAAATGTTATTTTGGAATCTATTAGACCATCATTGATGAGTTGGTCAAGGCAATATGTAGGACATTTTGTTCCATCATGATCTTGGCAAGATAACATAAAGATAGTTTTATTCATTTCTAAAGATATTCCAAATCCTAAATTATCTTTGCTATTATTTATAAAGTGGTTGAATTTATTTTATGGAGATGATAGTTCACCACCTGAGGTTTTGTTGAGTAGAAATAACTCCCTTAAACATATTTTTCCTCATTTCCTCCTCTTTTCTCCCTTTTCTATTTTTATACCTTTTTTCTATTTTATATTAAAATTATAAAAGTAAATTGGGCTTATACATAAATGTTGACAATTTAAAACTATGTTATTATGTAAAATTAAATGTAATTTTATGACATCTACTTAAACATTATTGTTTTCACGTGCCAATTAAAAATGAGAGGATAAAGAAAACAAACATAATTTGTAAGATCCTTAAAGTTAATAAATTTTAAATGTTTATCCTATTATTTTAAATATAAATTTTTAGAAATTAACATTCATAGAAAATAATTTGCTTTTTTAAAAACTCATGTTGTATATCTGAAGTAAATAAAATTCAATTTTCAAAATACGAGAAATTGAGGTTTTACAAAATACATTTTTTCAAGTTTGACAATATCATTGAAATTCAACCCTTTACCCCAAATCAAGGTTATCCAGGCTACTATTTTGATGAAATAAGATAAAAACTAATTTTGCTAAATGGAATCAACAAGGTCTTTAAATACAATTATATTTAAGCCATAATAGGAGCACCGAGCTGTTTTATGAGGCAATAATCTGGTTCCCGGGTGGATAAACTATAAGGCTGAAGGCTGGTTAGAGGATTGCAATAAGAGAACCGGGTTATTGCCTCGTAAAACAGTCCGCCGCTCTTCTCAATGCTATTATGCTACAAGTCTTTGGGAATTTGTTTTTAAATAAATGTCAAAAACACAAGTAAGTACTTCCGTGGTGTGGGAGAAAATGGCAAAGCTGGAAGATAGGTGATAGAAATGAGCAGAGTAGGGGCCTAGAAATTGTCTTTGAGTGGCTAAAAGTAATGGCATGTCAAAAATAGGACTTAGGAAGGAAAGGATGATTTTTTTTTACTTTATTAAAATGGGATATGTTTTGAGAAAAATCTATATTTGCCCCCATGTTTCTGTGCTTCTCTTTATGCTCATCTCTTTATTGTCTTCCAGCTGTTGGTATTTTCATGCAAATAAAGAAATTTTGTTCTTAGAGGTTAATGTTTGGAGCCATATTCCTTCTTGGAAAGACTCCTATTTTCTGCTAACACTCTTCAACTCAATTCAACTCAACTCAGCAAATATGTATTGAACTCCTAAATGAGGAAAACAATAAATTATGAGAAGTAGTGTGGCAGAGTGATCGAGAGTCAATCTTAGGGACAGCAAAATTTTGGTTCAAATTTTGCTTCTGACTTAGACTATCTGGTTAGACTCATAGTGCCCTAGACAGCCCCTAAGACTCTCTAGGAAGGTGCTAAACTACTTGTCTAAATATAGTTTCTTTATCCAGGAAATACCTATACTCATCTAATTACAGGATTGACTCCTTTTACATACTATCTATCTATCTATCTATCTATCTATCTATCTATCTATCTACAAAGCGTCATGCTCATATTGGATGTAGTTGAATGTCCATATTGAAGAAATCTCAGAAGCAATCACCAAAAACAAGCAAATAAACAAATAACTCATTCTAAAATATGACAATAAGTCTTTATTCGGAGATTTCTATTAGCATAAGAAAGGGGAGGGAGAAAGGATGATCTCTTGAAGAAACCCATCCCATTTTTTGGAAAGTTGTTATTATTAGTAGTTTCTTATTGGGTAACAAGAGCAATCTCCACTGGTATTAATTGTTTCAAAATTATTGCTCTTCCTGGAAACATGTTCTTCAATCCCCTCCAGTTCAATCACATCAAGAGTGCTGTTGATCATTTAATTATTATCTTCAGCTAGAAGATATATTATACCACTAAGTATTGTGCAGAATGGAGATGCCTTAAATAGAGCTTTCCCAGGGCACAGTTGTTTATTCTTTAACACCTCCCTCTCTGAAAAAATTTCTCTGTCTATAGATAAGAAAGAATTGATGAAATCTTTCTATCTATATTCAGGGAAATACAGTTTTCCATGTTGTAGAAATTATGGAGGAAATGATTGACACACAGACAGAAACACACACACACATATATGTATATATATACATATATATATATATACATACATACACATATGTATAAATGTAGGTATGTGTATTGTGTATATGTGTATATGCATAATGTTTAGCTAGACCTCCATATTTTCTTAATACATTGGCTAGCTAAATTCATATTTCTCTTCTTTTTCATCTCTTACAAACATCAAATAAATAAAAGAAAAAGAAATGATAGAAATAAGGATGTGGAAACGCTGGAGAACAGAGGCAAAGAAATACAAGGTAGCAAGAAAAGAGGACAAAGGACAATTTTATTCAGTTTCACAGGTAACTATAATCACCTGTTAAGCATTATCCTTCCTAGACATCATTTCCAATCTACCCAATTGCTACTGCTCTCTCTAAATATATTTTGGATTTACTTGAAATATATTTTGCCTTTTTCATTATCTTTAAGGAAGGGTTTATTTTCATCTTTATTATTGTATCCTCACTGCCTAGTACAATCTCTAGCATAAAATATGTATTTAATAAATGTTTTTGCTTTGTTTCTAAAGAAATAATGTACCTCTGGTATGAACTAGGGATAAAAATACCAAAATAATAAAAATTAAAATAATTACTGACATTAAGTCATTTAAACATATTGTAATTTCAGCTTTTTCAGTATAATTATAAATATAAGAAAAATGAGGTCTATGAGCAAAATAATGATATATATTCCTTTAACTCCTACTAACCCCTAAAATATTATGTACTGGGTATGAATAAATCAGTGAATGATAAGATTTTTCAATTAAATGTTTACTATGGAACAGAAACTTTCCTAAACAATGACATTATAAAGATAAATAAGAAAGAATATCTTTGACCTCAAGGAGCTTCCATTCTAATAGAGGGAATCAACTCACAAACGGGAACCAAGCAAGGGAGAGGGCTCAATACATAACTGGCAGGATTGTTTAAAAATGTCTTAAATTAATGAAAAAAATCAGATTTCGGATAAGGTGTGCCAAAAGCTATCCTGTCAGAACCCAGGAACAGTGTTCAGTTTGGGACTGGAGTAGATGGGGAAGAGATGAGAAGGCTGTGCAGAATCTTTATCCAAACCACTAAAAAGTGGCAGCCCATTCAAATGAGGAGGATAGTTGTCGTGGGGAGGATAAAGAATAGGAAAATACTCTTTCTTTTGCCTATGTCCCAGTAGGCAATCTCCCAGCCTAAAGGAAATATTCTTCAATCATCCTCCTTATCCTTCCATAACTCTGAAAAAGGTTAGATTTTTACTTAGCCCATTTAATGAAGGAAAATTAAGGAAGGGCCTGGGCCAGAGGGTAGCATGAGTAACTATAATGGGTCAGAATGAAAGAAGCCAGATGGTGGCTAGGCCACATTCCAACTTCTATCTTCTCTGACTCCTTGTCCTCTCCCTCAGCCAAGGCTACTAAGTGGATAGACCGTGTTTCTTTACAGGAAAAATGTTTTATGAAAACTAAATTCTCAAACAAAAGAAAAAACAGAGACAGCTTTCTAGTCCAATCTTAGGAACATACTTCCCTCACACACCAAAAAAAAAAAAAAATAGGAGAAAAAAAATTAACTAAGAGAAGGGGGATTAGGGGCAAAATAACTGAAATCCCCAAGATTTTAAAGGGAAGAAAACAATAAAAGTCTATAGTACAGACAAATAAATTATCAAAGTATACTAAAATAAGGAGGAAGATAAGTATGGAATACATAAAGGAGTCACAACACTCCCTTAAATATTAGAAGCTAAAGGAAAGTGAACCAGTGAAATCATGTAGAATGTCAAAAGAGCATGGACCAATAAAAGAAAACCCTACAATGGTTCAAAAGTGAAATTAAATCCATAAGAAAAGCAATTAGAAATGGAATATGTAAGAAGTTGGATCTTTCAATTTAATAATAAATATTCAATTAACATCTTAGAAAAAAAAACTAATGATGATTTTCTCCAAAGAAGTGAAAAACTCACATATTTGGCATACTATATTTATATATCTATATATCCATATATAGATAGATCTATTATCTATCTGACTATACTGGCTATATCTATATATTAGATGTGTGCTTATATATATATATATATATATGTACATATATATGCATATGTATATATATACATATATACATATATATATATGTATATATATACATATCTACACATACACATATGCCAGGAGTAGATGAAAAACTGGCAGAAAAAAGAAAAGGTAAGACTGAAAATAATGGTATATTCTATATAAACCATTGATCTAAAATTCAGGAAATACAAGAAAAAATTAAGAGGTCATAGGTCTCACAGAAGAACATACCAATTGTTTTAAAATGAAATATAATGTAAATGATACAGTAAAATTTTATAAAACTTGTGAACACAAGATTTAAAAGCTCTGATTAAAGGAATCCACAGATTGCCCCTTACTATCTCTGAAAAGATATTGAAATACTATGCTTTTAACTCCAATTCAAAATTAGATTTCACAATTCCAAAACAGAAACAAAACCAGATTCTACAAGTGGTTGTGTATGTGTATACACACATTAATATTTATATACATACATATGAGTGTGCATGTGTCTGTCTGCATGTTTATATGTGTGTATACACATATATGCTTATATAATATATATGAAAATTTGGAAAGCCAAAATTCATTCTGCATCAAAGTGACTAGAGAAGGAAAAAAGTATAAAATATTCCAAAAAGCAAAGGCTCTCAAACTGTAGTCCAAAATAACATAACATGTAAAACTGTGATTAATCATCCAGAAAAACAGGATATCCAAAAAAGAAGAGCTTTTGAGTGACTTCCTGTAAAAACAAACAGATTGAGCAGAATATCAATAATAATAGTAGTTACTAGCATTTTAAGGTTCATAAGTAACTTTGTGAATATTACTGGGGAAGGGGGAGAGATGTAGGAAATATGTAGATCCCCATTTAACAGGTGAATGGACAGTAATTAAGTAATATTTGTCCAGGGTCTTGCTATTATTAACTGCCTGATAAAAGAGCTGAACTAAAGTATTTCTGGCTCCAGGTCCTTTTTTCTATCCCCTGTACTTCACAATTAAAAAGGAGGGAAGACAGAAAAACAAAATTAACTCATTCTGGGGGGTTTGTTTTCTTTTTAGAAAAATAAGAGTGACTAATGAGTTTAAAGATGGAAAATTGAGGTTGAAAAAAAAGGGATAGATTTGTAAGTGGAATTTAATTAAAAAGGAAAAGTGAAGGAGGAGGAAAAAAAATGAAGTCCCAAAGACTAAATGCCAAAACTTTTATACAAGTGAATATTGCATTTCATATGAAAGTATTGTAGAACAGAAGAGTAGGGAGAATATATAAATGACGAAAGGGTAGATGATGGAAAGACTGACAAAGGTAAAGAAGCTAGATCAAGCCAATGGGTGGACAAAGAAGGGATGATGATTCCTATGTTGTTTTTTCCTCATTCTGAAGAAGAGCACTGGTATCATGTCATGATGTTTTGACTCGTAGGTGAATTTATTTTTTATGTTTTTCTCATCTTTATTTTTTTTATTAATACTTTTTATTTGCAAAACATATGTATGGGTAATTCCTAAACATTAACCCTTACAAAGCTTTCTGTTACAAATTTTCCCCCCTACTCCCCACCCCTCCCCTAGATAGCAGGATATCCACTACATGATAATTACGTAAGAATACTTAAGAAATCGAATATATGTATAGTTATTGCTACACATCATTTTTTTGTTCAGGAGAAATCATATCTACAAGAAAGAATAATCCGATAAAGGAAATACAATGCAAACAAACCTCAGTAGAGAATATGAAAATGTTATGTTGTGGTCCACATTTCACATCCCTCTCTCTGGGAGTGGCCTTCTTCACTGAACAATTGGAATTGGTTTGAAGCATTTCATTGTTGAAGAGAGTCATGTCCCTTAGAGCTGATCCTCATATAGTATTGTTGTTGCCATGTACAATGATCTCCTGGTTCTGCTGATTTCACTCAGCATCAGTTCATGCAAGTTTCTCCAGGCCTCTCTGAAATCGTCCTACTGGTCGTTTCTTACAGAGCAATAATATTCCATAACATTCATATACCATAATTTATTCAGCCACTCTCCAATTGATGGACATCCATTCAGTTTCCAATTTCTAGCCACTACAAAAAGAGCTGCCACAAACATTCTTGCACATGTGGGGCCCTTTCCTTCTTTCATGATTTCTTTGGGATATAAGCCCAATAGAAACACTGCTGGGTCAAAGGGTATGCATAGTTTGATAACTTTTTGAGCATAGCTCCAAATTGGTCTCCAGAATGGTTGGATCCGTTCACAGCTCCACCAACAATGCATCAGTGTCCCAGTCTTCCCACATCCCCTCCAACATTCATCGTTATCTTTTCCTGTCATTTTAGCCAATCTGACAGGTGTGTAGTGGTACCTCAGAGTTGTCTTAATTTGCATTTCTCTGATCAATAGTGATTTGAAGCAATTTTTCATATGACTAGAGATGGTTTTAATTTCATCATCTGAAAATTGTCTGTTCATATCCTTTGACCATTCATCAATTGGAGAATGGATTGAATTCTTATAAATGTGAGACAATTCTCTATATATCTTAGAGATGAGGCCTTTATCAGAACCCTTAAATGTAAAGATGATTTCCCAATTTGATGCTTCCCTCCTAATCTTATCTGCATTAGTTTTGTTTGTACACAAACTTTTTAACTTAATATAATCAAACTTTTCTATCTGGTGTTCAATTAAGAATTCCAGATCTTCTTTGGACATAAATTTATTCCATCTCCACAGGTCTGAGAAGTAAACTATCCTATGTCCCTCTAATTTGGTTATAATATCACTTTATATCTAGATCATTTTTGGTATCTCCAAGGAATTTATATATATATATATATATATAAAGCTTTTTA
>JAJPUD010010628.1:0-13596 GCA_023553655.1 Myrmecobius fasciatus | reverse complement strand
ACATGCTAAATAGGATAAATTATATGACTAATACAATACATGTGTACATATCTATACAGTTATCTTATTGCACAAGAAACATCAGATCTAGAAAGAGAAGAAGAAAAAACAACCTAAGAAGGAAAACAAAATGCATGGAAATATTCACAGAAAGCGTTAAAATGCTGTGTTGTGGTTCACACTCAGTTCCCACAGGCCTCTCTCTGGATGTATATGACTATCTTCAGCACTGAAAAACTGGTTTGAATCACATCATTGTTGAAGAGAACCATGTCCATCAAAATTGATCATCGTATAGTCTTGTTGCTGTGTATAATGTTCTCCTAGTTCTGCTGATTTCACTCAGCATCAGTTCATGCAAGTCTCTCCAGGCCTCTCTGAAATCCTCCTGTTGGTCGTTTCTTACAGAACAATTATATTCCATAACATTCATATACCATAATTTATTCAGCCATTCTCCAATTGATGGGCAATCTTTCAATTTCCAGTTTCTTGCCACTACAAAAAGGGCTGCCACAAACATTTTTGCACATGTTGGTCCCTTTCCCTCCTTTAAAATCTCTTTGGGATATAGGCCCAGTAGAAACACTGCTGAGTCAAAGGGTATGCACAGTTTGATAACTTTTTGAGCATAGCTCCAAATTGCTCTCCAGAATGGTTGGATCCGTTCACAGTTCCACCAACAATGTATCAGTGTCCCAGTTTTCCCACATCCCCTCCAACAGTTATCATTATCATTTCCTGTCATTTTAGCCAATCTGGCAGGTGTGTAGCAGTATCTCAGAGTTGTCTTAATTTGCATTTCTCTGATCAATATTGACTTGGAACACCTTTTCATGTGACCGGAAATAGTTTCAATTCCTTCGTCTGAAAATTGTCTGTTCATATCTTTTGACCATTTATCCATTGGAGAATGGCTTGAATTCTTATATATTTGAGTCAATTCTTGATATATTTTAGAAATGAGGCCTTTATCAGAACCTTTGGATGTAAAAATATTTTTCCAGTTTACTGCTACCCTTCTAATCTTGTCTGCATTCATTTTGTTTGTAGAAAAACTTTTTAACTTGATATAGTCAAACTTATCTATTTTGTGATTAATGATGACCTCTACTTCTTCTTTGGTCACAAATTCCTTCCCCCTCCACAGGTCTGAGAGGTAAACCATCCTACATTGTTCTAATTTGTATATAATATCATTCTTTATGCCTAGATCATGAATCCATTTTGACCTTATCTTGGTATATGGTGTTAGGTATGGGTCAATGCCTAATTTCTTCCAGACTAGTTTCCAATTATCCCAGCAGTTTTTGTCAAATAGTGAGTTTTTATCCCAAAAACTGAGGTTTTTGGGTTTATCAAACACTATATTACTATTGTCATTGAGTATTTTGTCCTGTGAACCTAACCTATTTGACTGATTCACTACTCTATTTCTTATCCAGTACCAAATGGTTTTGGTGACCACTGCTTTCTAATAGAGTTTTAGATCTGGTGCAGCTAGGCCAACCTCATTTGCATTTTTTCAATTTGTCTGGGTCTGAGGGAAGGTCTCAGGAGCTCACAGAGAATGCTGTCTGCAGTTAGCCATCTTGGCTCCGCCCCCCCCGGACATCCAGAGTCTTAAAGTGACTTGTAGGTGAATTTAAATGAGGCTAAGTGGCACAGGTTTCAGCTTCAGCCTCTCTTCCAGAATCATTGTGGTCTGGTTTCAATAACAAAATCATCATGAGTGGTGATGACCAAGGATGCATTGGATGACCTTGATGTTTTAGATATCTGACTAAGCTTTAAGTACTCCACAGTTCTTGTTTCAGCCAACATCATGGTTATTGGAATAAATTGTTCTCATTCATCAGTTTTATCAGGAAGTCTTTGTATGTTTGAAATAGACATCACTCTAGCTGATTGATGAATTTGAGGCCTTTTGTTCATCCTCAACCTGATTTTTACACTGTCAATATGGTTGTATTGGGGTATAGCTGGTTAATATATTGCAGCTTTTTGGAGTCACAGCTAAAATGTGATTAAAGGTAGACATAAAAAGTGGGTGAGCAGCCCTAAAAAATAGGCTTAGCAAGCCCTTGCTCATACCAGATTGTCCCAACACAATTGGGGGGGGGGAGGGGAGGAAGGTGCTACTGAAGAGCTCCATTATTTAAATTAAATTTTATATTGTTTTCTTTTTGTTTTGCTCTTTGGTCAATGCATTTTAAATTTCATTAGATTCATCCAGTTCTGAGAAAAAAATCTGTTAAGATATATATCCTTTGGGAATTAAGTTAATTTTTCTTTTATGCAATTTGATGCAAATATGTATGACATTAATATAGATTCATATTTTATAATTCATTTGAGCAAAATGTGATTTCTATTTATTTCTATTTATTGCAATTCTTACTTTGAATTTACATGATGCAAAGTACATTTTCTGTAGCCTTATGTTGATTCTATGAGTGTCTCTTCCTTTTAGAGGTATTTCTTTTAAATAACAGATTGTAGTGTTTATTTTTTTCCTATGGATTCTACTGTTCTCATATATTATGGTGTATAATCTATTCAAAATAGAAATTGTGAAACTTATTTATATTTCTGTTTTCTTCCATATCTTCCTTTATTGTATGGTTTTTTTTTAAATGTCCCTCTGAGCAATTTTATTTTCCTTTTATTAAATTTATTTTATTAAAGCTTTTTATTTTCAAAACATATGCATAGATAATTTTTAACATTCACCTTTGCAAAACCTTGTGTTCCCCATCCCTTCACCCAGATGGCAAGTAATCCATTATATGTTAAACATATTCAATTCTTCTACACATATTTCCACTATTATCAAGCTGCACAAGAAAAATCAGATCTAAAAGGAAAAAAATTGAGAAAGAAAAAAAAATGCGAACAAAAATAAAAAAGTAAAACTACTATGCTGTGATCCACACTGTGATAGTCCACACAGTCCTCTGTCTGGGTGTAGATGGCTCTCTTCATCACAAGATTACTAAAACTGCCTTGAATCATCTCATTGTTGAAAAGAGTCATACCTGTCAGATTTGATCATCATATAATCTTGCTGTTGTGTACAATGATCTCCTGACTCTGCTTACTCCTTGTAAGTCTCTCCAGGCCTTTCTAAAATCATCCTGTTGATCATTTCTTATAGAATAATGATATTCTATAACATTCATATACCATAACTTATTCAGCCATTCTCCAGCTGATGGGCATCCATTCAGTTTCCAGTTTCTTGCCATTACAAAAAGGGCTGACACAAACATTTTTGCATATGTGAATCCCATTCCCTCCCTTATGTCTTTTTGGAACACAGGCCCAGTAGAGTTACTGGTAAATCCAAGGGTATGCACAGTTTGATAGCCCTTTGGACATAGTTCCAACAATCTATTTTTCCAAAAACCAGTGCTGCACGAACAATTTTGATGCAACTCTATGGCAACAGAATATCTCCCTCTCCCCATTCTTTCCCTTTCTGTACTTACAAGAAATTAACAAAGAGAATGGAATAGTATATTTCAAAAGCAAAAGAGTTTAAACATGTTTGGAATGGGAAGCTAGAATCCCCCTTACCCAAAATGACTACTCAGAGGTATCTTTGTATACAAATGGGAAGCATTTATTCAGTCCTTGCAAGGAGAGGTCCAAGCACATCAGCTAAGCAGACCCAGAGTCTTTCAACTCCAATCTCCCACTTTCCACCCTTTCATTCTTCATTGGCCCTTTCCATACTTTGGGAGATTAACTAAATATCTTTTTTTCATTTTATTTAATTATACAAATCTTTTTTGACCTTCTCATTCCCTCTCCATTAAATGTTTATATTCACAAACCCTATTGCCTTATTCTCTACAAATTCTTATATGTTAGTTTTAGTCTTCTATATCCTTTTTAGAAGAAATTGTTTTTGATTTTGTCTCTTTATTGATTTTCCTCCTTTTTATTCTATTCTGAATATTTATTTTGTTATTTATCTTTGGAAAACCTTTCTTTTTTCAAAATATAGAGGACTCACCACTTTAAAGGATATTTAAATATGGGTAATTTATTGGATTACTTGTTTCTTTGGCTTTTTTCTATTAGGAATATTTTCAAATCAGAGATTCTGTTCACATCTCTTGTTTTGTGCAGATATGCTTCAAATGTCTTTCTTTTTATATTAATCTTTTATGATGATTATTGGTATCAGGATAGCAAGGTATGCCATTTTGGATTACAGCTTAAAGCCTTTTTGCTTTTGAAATATACTATTCTATTCTCTTTAGTAATTTGAGTTCGATTTCTTAGCTAAAATGGTTCCTGAAAGCTTCCACTGATGTGAAGGTATGGATTCTAAATAGCAGAGGGTGGGTAAGAGTTGATACTGAAAAGAGGGTCAAGTCTGCAGGCCTAGATAGCTAGGATGATCTAGTGGAAGAAATATATCAGGATTGATGAGAGAAATCTTCAAAAGTATGAAAAAAGAGGAAGGACTGAATGAGACTAGGTGAAATTTCTCAAAAAGTCTATAAGATGGAGTGGGTCAGACCCTAGGTCTAAGCGTCAGGAAGTCACCTGACCCAAAGTAAATTGATAGCATTGTTGACCATTGCTCAATGGTTACTTCCTTTTCAACCCATCCAATGAACTTGTCTTTTGCTTTGTAGTCTTTTGCTATATAATCAATTCCCTCTTTCTGGAACCAGAGCCAGAAAGAAAGAATCATGCTGGGAGATTGGAATTGAGAGGCTCTATGTTTGCTCAGCTGGTGTGCTTAGACCTCTCCTTGCATGGATGGAATATATGCTTCCTGTTCATATCTGAAGATGCCACTGAGTAGTCAATTTGGGTAAGGGGCGAGGGGGGGGGTCTAGCATCCCATTCCAAACAAGCTTAAAATATTTTGGTTTTGAAATATACTATTTCATTCTCTTTGGTAGTTTCTTGTAAGTACAGAATAATCTGTTATTCAAATTTCCATTTGAAGATATTTTTCTCATCCTCTCTATTTTAATAGAGAAGACAGCATTATGATTGTTAAATTTAACAACTTTGCATGGAGTTATCATCCCTGTTATTGTTTTAACTTTTATAATTCTTTCAGTTGTTTTCTCTGAGATCACAGCTGCATATATATAAGCATATATATATATTCTAAAAAAGAAGATTTTTGTAGAATATTGTTGCATTTCATTTTTGTATGTATTCCTTTATTCTTTTCCATTTATATTCTAAGAATATGATTTGCTCATAGATGTCAGTATAGAGACTTAAATCTATATTTATATTCAGTGGTTTAAAAACTCTCAGATAAGAAAATTTCTTCTACCAGTACAGATATCTTCTCTGAAACCTATGGTTATAAAGACAATAAGTTGCCAGGTCTTCAAAGTGCTATTCTGAGATCTGTGACTACTCTGACTATGCTGACATACAGATATTTAAAGTAATATTAATTAGAATGCTTTTTCCCACTAAATTCTCACATAAATATGTTGCATTGATATTCCTGAAATGCCAGCAGAAAGCTAAGAATAAGGCTTCTAATGAGTTAAGTGGACCTTCTTGGTGCATTTCTTAGATACCTGAACAAGAGTCTCACAGAATGGATGTACATGAATGGGTTACAAGCTGCATCAATGTGGGGGACACAAAAAGATATTATGAAATATTTTCAGAGAGTCACAGAATTTGAGCTTTCAAGACCAACCAGTATATCAAAACACTTGCTACCTTAATATACCAACAAAGCCCCCATTCTGTTTCTCCTTGAATATTTATGAAGAAAAGGATTTTATCCCTCAACTGTGCTCCTGGTTTTCATCATTATGCCTTTAACTTTTGACATCTATTTTAGACCACTGATTGTCTCTTCAACAGTCACTATTACTCAAAGAAGGTACAACTTTTTTTTTTCATTAAAAATTTCACTTCCATTACTCTGCATTAATATTATCTAGCTCTAGCCACATGAAAAATAAATATTGAATTTCTTGTTCTTTCCTTTTTATCTTAAAATAGACATTTTCAGTTTGGTCAGTTTCTATGTCAAATATTTTGCTTATGTCAGTTTTTTTGAAAGAATGATTAAAATGCTTCCCTTTAATTAAATATCCAATTATTTTCTTTGTTGATTAAAAAAAATTAGCTTTGCAGAATATTTTATTTTGGAGTGCCAACTAATTTCACTATCTCTTTAGAATGACATATTCCTTCTGTTCTTTGATTTCTTTTAATGATGGGTAATACTGTGCTATTCTGAAAAATTCTCATGGGAATGGAAAGTTTTTTTTCTCTTGATTTCTGCAAAATTTGTTTTCAAATTTCATAATTTTAAATGCTGATGACTTTCTTGAGGAGCCATTATTGAGTGTAAAAGTCTCAATCTCTAATATATGAACAGCTTTCAATATTTTTTCTTAAATTATTTCCTGATAGGATTTGAAGCTTTTTAAAGTGTTTTTGCCTTAAAAGACCTATCATCTTCAGATTGTCTCATCTTGTAGTCTAACTTCAAGTTCAATATTGTTGTATTATCCTATATGTTTGTCTTAATCTTACTCTTTAAATTTTTGTCAATATTTTTTCAAAAATTTTGCCTTTCAATTTTGTCATTTTCTTTTATTCAGAGTACTTAATATTTAACAGAGGTTATGTGTCTTGTTCTGAAATTTCTTAATTATACTTACTGATTTTATACTATCTAGTTCTGAGATGGAAGTAGTCTAATAATTTATCATGTCCAACAACTGTTTAGACAAATTAGCAAATGAAGATTGAGAAATTAAGTTTCTTTTTAAAGGCTACACAACTTCTAATATTTTTAATAAAGAAATAAAATTTCTTTATAAGTCTAGGTCCAAGATTCTATCATTTGCAGCATGAGAGTGCTATAACATTTAAGAGTTTCTTAAGAGTTGTCATTTATTTTATATTTTCATCGTATTCTTTGGTTCCTTTTCTAATAAAATTATCATTCATGTAATTTATGCATTCCTGGACTTGCTCCTTTTCAATGAAAATGTGACATTAGCAATTTTGGTAGTATATTTACCTTCCTTTTGGAATTTGACTTAATTCCTTTGGTTACTAAAAGTTTGCCCATAGAGAGGGCTCTTTTCTTAGAATGTTTGTTTTCTTCTCAATCAGCTATGTCTTTTTATTAAAATTATTAAAAAATAAAATTAAAATTTTATTAAAATTAAAATTTATTAAAATTTATATATATATATATATATATATCCTATCCCTTTCCTCCTGTTCTCTAATCTCTCAAATCCTCTGGATTGTACATGACTTTTTTTCCATAAAAGATCAATATGAGCAGTTGGAATATGCTACATGAAGTCTGAGTAAATGTTACAAAAAATATCTACCTTTCCATTCTCATTTTTCTGTTTTCCAAAATTCACTCTACAGTTGCTATCTTCAGGCTTCAAGCTAGTTCTTCTTGGCTGGTTATAGATGTCTTAGATGAAGATTTTGCTTAAGAAGAAGGTATTGAAAATATTTTTCCTAGTCTAGATTTTTTTTATGCCTCTCTCTGTACTGGTGACTGATTTCTGTCCTTGATGTGATAAGTAATTGCAATTAATGTTGCTTTTCTAGTCTTGTCTCTAGACTACATTCTTGACTTCAAAGCTCTGACCCTCCTTTTCGTTTTTCACTTCTGGGATGCTGATAAAAATTTAACTGTGAAACCCAGATATCTAAAACTCAGTAAGTATAATTAAATATTACCCATTTCAGAACAGGACAGAGAACCTCTGTTTAATGTCAAATATTTTGAATACAAGAAAATGACAGAATCATTAGGTAAAAGTCTAGTGATATAAATAGAAAATAATGAACAAAATTTTTAAAGAGTATGATTAAGACAAGCATATAGGATAAGATAAGAATACTGAAATTGAAGATAGGATATAGGAAGAGACAATCTAAAGGTTTCCAGGATAAAAACATTTAAAAAAAAGAACTCTAAATGCATTAATTTAAGAAAAAAATCTACTGAAATATTGAAAACAGTTTATAAATTGCATATTGAGAATTTGTAGAACATCAACAAAATACTCTAAAATAACTCCTTAATGTGCATCAGTCGTATTACTGGCTGATATCATAAAATTGGTAGATTGAGAGTTTGGACAGCATGCAGAACAATGGTGTTTCCACCTACTTTAAGAACAGGGTTATGCTAGGCCACCAAAATCTACTACCTATAATTGTTATTGCCCCAGACATCTCAGTATCACCTTACACCACTACAGATTATAGAAGTAGAAAGGAAAGAGAAGTAAAAGAACCATAGGAACACTGACACATCAATTTTTTCTCAAAATTATTTTGTTATGACTGCTTTTTCTATTCTTCTGCCTCTTTTATTTTAAAGAGGGAAATAACTTAAACTATGTAATACAGCATACTGAATAGACAACTGCATCAAAGAACCCACTTGTGCTGTCAACTTCCAGGATATTGTGGGATATTTGTTTTATTTTATTTTGTTTTTGGGCCAAATAATTTATCAAGTACCTAGATTACTGATAATGAGCTTCTCAGTTCAAAGCTAAGCTGTTCTTAGGAAGGCAAACATAGACTGTTACCAGATCTAAAGTGAAATGTTTTTCTCCATGGTTTAACTTCTGGGGTTTGTATCCCGGGCTGTACTCTTAGAGAACCCAGCATCACCATCTCACCAAAAAAAGAAGTATAAGAGTATAACTTTGTGGCATCTTTCAGAATAGCATTTATATCCTTCCACCCAGAAGAACAGGCTAGCAGAACCAGGACCTATATGTGTTGCTATGGCAATTTGAGATGGCAGGATTGTACTTTTCTATGTTCCAATAGAGTGAGACAAATTCATTCAAACAAGAAAACATTGGTTCCATTTAAAATCTGATAAAGAGCATGAGTAACATATGAGACAAAGAAGCAAGTTGGAGTGAATTTGGAATTATTGGAATAACTTAGAGAGATGGTAATTTGATTCTGTTTCCCACCTCATTTAATTAAAAAGAGATGGGTAAATTTATTTTGAGCTAGGTAAACTTTTTCTATAACATAACTCTTACTTTCTGAAAGTCAGAACCTCAGGGCTGAACTGGGATAGACGTCATTGACAACTTTCTGTAATTATTCTTAATTGATTTAGCAGAAGTTGCAACCTCAGCTCCTGCAACTTCCTGCTTGTTCCTTGGGAACCTGTACTCTGGAAATTGTTAGTTTTTTTTTCCCTAATGCCACAGGCTTAGATGCAGAGACTGTACCATTTAAACAAAGTTTTCCAAGGTTTTACAGATGAGAAACTTCTGATTCTACGAATATATATTAATCAATTTATTAATCTGTTTCAACAAAACAGACCAAAAAATATTAGTAACCAGAGGACTTCCCTGAGGGACAGATGGCTACATGGTTTATCATCATTAGTTTAAATTAGTTAATAATTAATTATGATGAGAATAACTAACCTATAATTCTTTAAGATTTCCAAGTACTTCTCATCTATTATTGTAGTTAACATTGTCTTTAAAGCTACTTTGGGAGGGAGGAGTAAATAGTAAGAAAATATAGTATCTGTAATCAGACCTGGTTTGGAATCACAGTGCTATAAGGTCACTGATAATCCTGAGAAATCCTTTTAAGATAATTTTCCTCATCAGTGAAATAAAAATGAAAATATTTGCACTGCTTATCTTATGAAGCTTATCATTAGCCAAGTTCTTCACAAAATGCTGATCCCTCTCCAAGTATGAAGTAGCTTGTATAAATTAAAATTTTGAAAGGCTATCTCACAGTGGCTTCCGTGATTCTCCTGATCTGTCTCTTGTAGTAATTTTTGGAATATTATTAAACATTAATCCTGTGTTCTAGGCATCCTAGTCAACAACAGTAGACTAGAGTTTCCCTCAAAAACCACATGAAACTAAGCCTCTGAAAATAATCTGATGGAATTAAACTGTTCTCCAGCCCAAAAAACAATGAAAAACCTGCAAGTAGGGTCAATCCAACTAGGGCAAAAAGGAGGTACACCCCACGTCAGGTAGACTCTGAGAAAGCAGGTGAGAGGGCCTTAATCACAGCAAATAAACAAGTAAGACCCTCAGTCCCGGCACAGTAGAGGAGCAAATCAGTGGGGAAGCTTTCAGTCCCAGCTCAAAAAATAAACTCTGAGAAACCAGGCTGTTTCCTGAATAGAGCAGGCAAAATTACTCTTTACAAACATGTGTGGCCCCTGTGCTCAAAGCCAAGGCTTAGAGCTGCAAAGGAAGCTTGGGACAATGCCACCATTGCCCCCAGGCTTGGAGCTACACCTTAAAATTAAAAACAAAAAAGAGGAAACATCAAAAGAAAAGGAAAGAAAATGAGCAAGAAATAGAAAAGAACTTTGACCATAGAAAGCTACTAGGGTAACAGGGCAGACCAAAACTCAAACTCAGAGAACAGATTGTCCACAAAAAAAAATCAAAGAATGATATAAATTGGTCTCAGGCCCAAACTTCTTGGAAATGCTCATAAAAGACTTAAAAAAGACAAATAACACAGGTAGAAGAAAAAATAAGAAGAGAAGTGAGAGGTATGCATGAAAGTCAACACTTTGGAAAAGGAAGGAATAAAATTGTCTGAAGAAAACAACTCCTTATAAAGTATAATAAACTAAATAGGAAAAAGACATACAAAAAATAACTGAAGAAAATCACTCATTCATAACTAGAACAGGGCAAAAAGAAGCTAATAAGTTTGTGAGATATCAGGAATGAATCAAACAAACCAAAAAGAATGAAAGAAAATGAAAGAAAATGCTAAATACCTCATTGAGAAAACAGTCATTCTGGAAAATAGATCCAGAAGAGACAATTTTAAAATTATTAGTCTACCTGAAGGCAATGAGTAAAAACAGAGCCTGGATAGAATTCTACAAGACATCATTAGGGGAAACTGCCCTAATATTTTAGAAACAAAGGTCAAAATACTCATTGGAAAAAATCTATCAATCATCTCTGGAAAGAAATTTCATAAGGAAAACCCCAAGCCACATTTTTGCAAAACTTCAAAACAATAATCTGAAAGAAATAATACTGCAAATTTCCAGACAAGCACAATTCAAATACCAAGGAGCAAAAGTCAAGATTTTTTAGGATCCGGCAGTTTCTACAATAAAGGTTCAGAGGGCTTAGAATACTATATTTTGGAAGACAAAGGACATGGGGATACAATAAGAAAGATTCAGCATCATCTTTCAGGGGATTCAATAGAATTTTAATTAGGTAAGAGACTTTCAAATATTTCTATTGAAAAACCCAGAACTAAATAGAAAAATTTAATCTATAAACACAAATGCAACAGAACCATAAAATGATAAAAAGTGGAAAATATATATATATATATATATATATATATATATTATATAATATGCTTACATTCCTAGATAGGAAAACAATATATGTAATGTTTGAGAACTATATCATCACTGGGGCAGACAGGGTACCTATGGACTGAGGGTTGTAAATGGACTCTGATGTGACGATGTAAAGAAAAAGACATTAAGGGGTGGGAAAGAGACTGGACTAGAAATAGAGGAAAGGGGTAGTATAATGTGACAATTAGTTCACATGAAGAGGTACAAAAGACCTATTACAATGGAGGGAAAGAAGGAAGAAAGATGAGCATCATCTGAAGCTTGATCTCATCAGTTTTGATTTTAAGAAGGAATAATTTAATCATTAAGTTGGGTATAGAAATCGAGGTAAGCTATAAAGAAGTAGAAGAAAGAGGAAAAGAAAAGTGAGGGCCAGGAGAGAAGACAGGGCAGAAGCACCAGGGTAAAGGTAAAAAGGTAAGAGAAATGGGGAAGCACCTATAAAAGATAAGGTGCTTGATTGGAGTGGATTAAAAAAAAACACAAGTAAGAGAAGAGGGAAAGAAGAAATGACATAAGATAAGCAGAGAGGTGGGTGAAAAACACATTACTAAGGGGGTGGAGCCAAGATGGCTAACTGCAGACAGCATCCTCTGTGAGCTCCTGAGACCTTCCCTCAGACCCAGACAAATTGAGCCTCTGAATTGGTTCTGGATTGAGGGCTCCACCAAACACTTGAACTACAACACACTTCTATCAAATAGTTACTTTGAAAGAACTTCTGAGGTAAGTTTTAGACCGGCAGGGGATCGAGCAGCTCCCAGCACTCAGAAACCAGTGTGCGCCGGGGTGCAAGTCCGGGGCTGGGAAGGACCAGAAGATTTTAGGCTGCCAGGAAGTCCCTGGGAGACACTTGGGCCACTTTGCTCTGCTTGCAGGCAGGTGCTTTGGCAGGTCTACCTTTGATAAAGAGTGGATTGAGAGCAGCTGAAAGTGTGGTCCTAGTGCAGATATAGCCAGATCAGCCCCAGACCAGAAGTCAACTGGACAAACTGCCCCAGGGCAAATTTAAATTGTTGCTACTGCAGCTGCTGTTGCTGCTGCTGCTGCTGCTGCAGAATTCCCTGCTGGTGACTGATACCTCTGCTGAAAATCATGATCAAGAAGAAGAGAGCTCTCATCATAGACAGCTTTTACAGAGAAAAACTAGAGAAGTCCTCAGATCCTGAGATTCTGAAAGCAATCCCAGATAAAGCCACAGGGGTGGACTTAAGCAGGTCTCCCTTTCAGAAGGCTTACCTGGAAGATTGCAGCAAGAAACTCAAAAGAGAGCTAGAAGAAGATTGGGGAAATAAATTGAGAGCAGTGCAAGAAGGAAATATCGCCCTGCAACAGAGATGTGAAAAACTGGAAAATAAGTCTGGTGAATTGGAAAAAGTCGTCAACTCACTGGAAAATAAAAATAGTGAATTGGAAAAAGATAACAATTCACTGAAAAACAAAATTAGTGAATTGGAAGAAGACAACAATTCACTGAAAATTAAAATTGGCAAAATGGAAAAAGAATGCAATGAACCAAAATATTCAACTGACCAGTTACAAAAGGAACTAAAAAAGATAACTGAAGGAAATAATACCTTAAAAATTAAAATTGAACAAATTGAAATGAATGGATCAATAAGACTTCAAGAATCAAACAAAAACAAAAAAATAAAAAATAGAAGAAAATATGAAATATCTCCTAGGAAAAACAACTGACTTGGAAAACAGATACAGGAGAGACAATCTAAGGATTAGTGGACTCCCTGAAAGTCACGATGAAGAAAAGAACCTTGATGCTATCTTCCAGGAAATCATGAAAGAGAATTGCCCTGATGTTTTAGAATCAGAAGGCAAAGTTGGCAATGAAAGAATTCACTGATCACCTCCTGAAAGAGACCCCAAATTAAAACCCCAAGGAATATTGCAAGCTGCTAGAAAAAAAACAGTTCAAATACCGAGGAACTGTCATTAGAATTACACAGGATCTGTCAGCTTCCACACTGAAGGACTGAAGGGCCTGGAATCAGATATTCTGAAAGGCAAAAGAACTTGGATTACAGGCAAGAATAAGCTATCCAGCTAGAATGAACATCATCTTCCAGGGAAGAAGATGGTCATTCAATGATACAGGAAAATTTCACCTATTTCTAAAGAAAAGACCAGATCTGAACAAAATTTGACCTCCAAACACAGAACTCTAGAGAAGC
>JAJPUD010010627.1:0-51202 GCA_023553655.1 Myrmecobius fasciatus | reverse complement strand
AGATAAGTGAATAAATGAATGGATAGATAAATGAATGGATAATAAATGAATAGGTAAATCAAGGAGTGAATAAGTAGACAGACATATAGACAAATGAATGAAGAGATAAGTGAATAAATGAATAGATAGATCAATGAATGGATAATAAATGAACAGACAGGTAAATCAAGAAATGAATAATTGAATAGATATATAGATAAATGAATGAATGAGAAAATAAAGATTACATTTATATAGCACCTACTGTGTGCCAAGTATTGTGCTAAGTGCTTTGCAAATATAATCTTATTTGATCCTTACAACAACCCTGGAAGGGAAGTGCTATTATTATTTCCATTTTATAATTGAGGAAACTGAGGCAAACAGGAGTTATGACTAGTCAGACTTGGTCATACAGTTAATAAGACTCTGAGACCAGATTTGAACTCCAGACTGTACTCTTTCTGCTATACCACCTAGACCTGAAACGGTCAGAAGGAGGATCAACCAAAGGCTTAGAAAAGTCCCTTGGTGCCTGCCTATGACCGCCTTTCCAGGAGGCAGCCCAAGCTCTGAAAGGAAGGGAGGAAGCAGGGGAATCACAGCTGCTTCTGCTATGTCTGCAGCTTCTGCTCTAGCTCGGTATCATCTGGAGCCTGGAAGCTCCCAGAAACCACCTCCATCACAAGGAGGGAGGGAGCTGGGCAGGACTCAAAAAGAATGCTGTCAAGTCTCTAGGCTTTTAGCCAAGTCTCAATCCCCCCATGTCCTATTTCTCTTTCACATGAGAGATCTCTGAATATCCTGGAAGTGCTAGAAGTAGCATCCCAAAAAAAGAGACCAAGACCCTCTAACTTTCCCTGGATTTCTATCTTCTCTTAGGATCACCACTTAGAGCTGGAAGGAAGCTTAAAGACCATGTAAGCTCCTTGAGGACAGGGGTTGTTTCATTTTTTTCTCTGTATCTCCAGCACGTAGCATAGTGCCTGATATATAGCAAGTACTTGATTAAGTACAGGCACGTCATTTTACAGATGGAGAAACTGAGGCTAATCAAGAATGTGATTTATCCAAAGTCATACTTGCAAGGTTCTCTAACTCCAAAGTCAGTCCTCTTTCCATTACTCTAGTTTGCTGCTGCTTGTCAACACCCTTATTATTCCTATCCTTAATCCCAAGAGAGGAAAATAAGTTTGCAAGGAAAGTGCAGATTCATGTAAAATTCTAAAGGTCTTTCCCTTTGCAATCATGGGAATTGTATGTGGTTATCACTGTATATGTCAATGGAGTGGGGGGCACAGGGTATTACCAGCCTGGCAAGGAGAAATAAGTTATCATTCATACAAAGGAGGCTGGCAAGGTGTGAAATCTGCTCAAGTGGAGGGCAGGGATCCTCCTGGAAGCACTAATCCAGAATTTGATGAAAGGAGCTAAGATGGGCTCAGCCTAGAAGTAGGAAACAAGAATGGGATCATAAGCTCAGGAGGGAGACTGTTAAGGCAGCCTGCAGCCCAGTTAGCCCAGAAAGCTGGGCTGGCCTCTATGGCCACTTAGGGCTATTACAGCAGAGAGATCCCTGTGTCCCGAAACTTTGAAATTCCAGGCTCAAAGTTTGTTTTGCATCACCTTCTCTTCAACTATGGCTGGTAAAGTCTCATTGGAAAACCTCACCTCATGAAGGACTATGGGAGTAGATTGCTATCTATAAACAGACCAAAGCCACTTAAATTGTGGGTCATGATCCTCTATAAGGTCATATAACTAAATATGGAGGTTGCAAAATGATTTATTATCAGTAAATGTTGATTTGCATATCTATTTTATATATTTATATACCCAGGGTCACATAAAAATTTCTCAGGCACAAATGGGTCACAAATGGAAAAGGTTTAAGACATCCTGATATAGACTATACTGTCAAACTCAATTAATAGGGTGGTGTGAGAGGATGAAATGCTTTTTCCTTCTTCTTTCCTTTCTTCCTTTCTTTTTTTCCCCTTCCTTTATTTTTTTCTTCCTTTCTTTCTTCCATTCTTCATTCCTTACTCCCTTTCTTTTTGTCCCTCCTTTTTTCTTTCTTTCTTCCTTCCTTTCTTTCTTTCTTTCCTTCTTCCCTCCTTTATTTTTTTTTTGGCTGAGACAATTGGGGTTGAGTGACTTGCCCAAGGTCACACAGCTAGGAAGTGTTAAGTGTCTGAGATCAGATTTGAACTCAGGTACTCCTGACTTCAGGGCTGGTGTGCTATCTACCACACCACCTAGCTGTCCCTCCTTTATTTTTTTTCTACCTTCCTTTTTTCATCATTACAAAGGAAGAGTGTTCAATGGGGAAATGTGTTATAATGAGGTTCTCTGGGAGGGAGTGGAGTCTGCATGCACACGTATCTTTTTTGAGTTTAATTCATGTTATCATCTCTCTTTTAAGTCCAGGCAATCAACAAGACAGTAAATCAAGTCCTGATTGGAAGTGGCCAGTTTCAGAGGTAGGAATGCTCCAGTTAAACATAGAACACAGGTTAGAGCTGGCCCCAGGACTCCCCCTAGATGGCTCCCAAAGAAGAGGAAGGAAGGGGGATCTTAGCTGATTCCTAAAACCAAAGGAAACAACATCACACTTGCTTCAAGGAAAGAAAAACAAATTATACAATCAGCAACATCACTGATGGGGATAGAGAGCTAGACTTGGAGTCAAGAAGATTGTAGTTTGAATCCTATCTCAGGCATTTGCTAGCTGGATAAATTATTCAATTTCTTCATCTATAAAATGAGAGGACTGGGCTCAGCAGTTTCAATGTATCCTGTCTATATCTTATTTATACATAGTTGCTTGCATGTTGCCTCCGCCATTAAATTGTGAACTCCTTGAGGTCTTTCTTTGTATTCCATTGCTTATCACAGTACCCAGCATGCAGTAGGTGCTTAATAAATGCTTGCTGACTAATGTCTCCAGAGCATCTTCCAGTTCTAGATTTATGACCTATAGCCTCTGTTTCTGAAGGATTAACACAGTATTATGAATATAGTGTAATAGACCAATGACAATAATTGTAATTGAGAAAAGCCAAATAAATCTGGACACTAGAATGTTTTTGTAAGTGACAAAGAAAACCCCTGTTGTTTTTTTTTTTCTTTCTTGTGGTTTTTCCCTTTTGATCTGATTTTTCTTGCACAGCATGACAAATAGAGAAATATGTTTAGAAGAATTGAATGTTTAACTTATATCAGATTGCTTGCTGTCTTGGAGAGGGAAGCAATGAAGGAGAGAGGGAGAAAAATTTGCAACACAAGGTTTGCAAAAGTGAATGTTGAAAACTATCTTTGCATGTAGTTGGAAAAATAAAGTACTATTTAAAAAAAAGAAAAAATTCAAAAAGAAAGCCCCACTTCAAGCTTTCATGTACTAAAGAGAAGAAAAGGGAATCCAGACTAGAGGCAAGAATAGGGAAGAAGGGGATTAGCTCATCTAGGAACTAGATGCAGACTGGGGGAAACAGGAGAAGGCTAGAATAATGGCCTACCCTCAGCCATTCAAGGGGCAGAAGGTCCAGGGGAGGTTAAGGAAAAAAACTAGAAAAAGAGTTCCCCAGTGGAACTGAGTCTAGGGTAACAGCAATTATTCTTCCATATGTATGTGTGTGCTGTATATATATATTGCATATTCATGTGTGCAAGTGTGTATTCACATACACTTATTCCTATTTGTATATTATGGTAATATATGCATTGTGTACACATTATCTATAATGCACTATGTACATGTACACTACATGCATGTATCATGCATATATACTATGCAATATAACTGTATTACATGTATTGTGCTGTGTATAGTGTGTACAAGTATTCACATATGTATTGCATTATATGCATTCATATGGTGTATATTGTTGTGTGCATTGTGTGTTGTGCAAGTGTGTATTCAGATATGTATTCCTATATAGCACATTATATTCTGCATGTATTCATTTATATGCAATAGTGAGTATTTATCTCATCTATTCTGGATTTATCTCGTGAGTACTGATTTATGTATGTTCCCTCCTCCGTTAGAATGTGAGCTCCTTGAGAGCAGATAACTGTTTATTTTCTTTTATATCCTCAGGGCTTACTTAGCATAGTTCCTGGCACATGGTAAAGCACTTAATAAATTCTTATTGATGGAGTACTTGATTTGAGGTCAATCCTTTAAAAGAAAGGTTTATTGATGTCTTTTGGTTTTTATGTCAGTCATTTCCAGAGATCATTTCTATATAGCATACATGACAATCTAAGAGGCCAGATAGTAACCTAAAGGCCACAATAAACTAAAGATCATGGAATAATAAATAATAGTTAACATTCCCATAGCATTTAAGGATTGCAAAGCCTTTTTCATATTCAGTTACTATTTGACATATTATTTCTAATTTACAGACAAGGAAACTAAGGCTAAGACCTCTCTCAAGGACTTGCTCAAGATCCCACAGTTAATAATATCTGAGGCAGGATTAGAACTCAAGTTTTCAGTGTTTCACCCTCTAAAGCCGGGCTTCTTAAAATTTTTCCACTCTATTTTTTACCCAAAAAAATTTTATGTGATCCTGGATATATAGGTATATAAAATGGGCATACAAATCACATATTTACTTATAATAATTCATAATTTCATGACCCTCACATTCAATTATAAGACCCCATATGGGCTTGCAAACCACAGTTTAAGAACTGGGCTCTAAGCCACTATTGTTCTCAACAAGGGCCATATACAATAAGGTCATGTGATAATATAAAGACTTCATAACACCAATAGCCCAAAGATGACATTTAACTGCCTAAGGAAAAGCCTTCCTACCAAACCCAGAAGTTCTTCATCCCAGCTCATTCTCAAAATAGTCATTCTTCACTTTATTCCACAGCCTTCTCCTCAATAGCCACACACTTGTCCTCCACCCCTGTCCTCTGCCTCCTTGAATTCCAGTTCTAAATCCAATCAGTCATGCTACTTCTATTTGAAAGGGCTTATCAATCTACTCCCCTATTGTAAGGCTTCACTTTCATTATCCCTGTAACTTTCCAAACCAAAATACCCTTCCTTGGTTACTCCTGTGTGTGTGTGTGTGTGTGTGTGTGTGTGTGTATTTATGTATTTATATATGTATATATATATATGGATGTGTATCTGCTTCTACTAGAATGTAAGCTCCTTGAAAGCAAGAACTGTCTCATTTTTGTATTTATAGCAGAGTAAGAACTTAATTTTTTATTCATCCACTTTAAACCTCAGTTTCCTCATTTGTAAATATAGGGGTATACCTTATACCTTACAAACTTCAACAGAGAGCTTTAAGTAAGCTTTACGTAAAGACTGAATGACTACTGAGTGTGAGTAGAGAGGATGCTGTTTTGCTTTTGTCTTTGTATTCACAGAGGTTAGGACTGGGCCTAGCATACTAGGAGTTTGTAAATGCCAGTTTATTATGTAATTATTTAGATCTGGGCCTGTGAGATCCTTTCTGATACTCAAATTCTATGATTCCATCTCCCCTCAGCACTCACTTAGACCAAGGCTTCTTAAACTTTTCCACTTGCAATCCTTTCTTGCCTGAGAGATTTTTATGCAATCCTAAGTACAGAAGTATATAAAATAGGTATACAAATGAATTGTTTACTAATAATAAATCATAATTTCGTGACCCCCAGATAGTTTAAGAAGCTTTGACTTAGACCATGGCAGATGATGAAGCAAGCTGGACTTGGACACAAGAGACCTGAATTTTAAAGTTTGGCTTAGCTTACATAGTGTTGTATGACCATAAGTTACAATATCTCTGAGTCTCAGTTTCCCTCTCTATAAAATAAGGATAATAATGCTTGTATTACCTAGTTGGCTGAGATGCCATGAGACACATACTTAGTATATGTACTATCAAAATGTTGGGTTTTGTTATTATTATTATAATTATTATTGTTGTTATTATTACTACTACTACTATTTGTCTGCCTGGACAGTAAATTCCAAAAAGGCAAAGTAACAACCTTGTCTCCTATTCAATTGAATTCAACAAATGTAAAGTAAGCGACTACTGTATATATCCTAGTGTGCTAATTCTTGGAGAAACACAAACAAAAATGAAACAGTCCCCACACTGGAGAAATTTATTGGAAGGTGGCCAGCTGAATGTAAGCAGCTTCTGTAGATAATCGTATAACAAACAATAAGAAAAAAAAAACAATTGGCAGATGGAGGAAGCACTGAGACCCGAAGACTTCATGGAAGATGTAGCACCTAAGCTGAGCCTTGAAGCAACATGAGAATTCTAAGAGGCAAAGATGAGGAAAAAGTGTGTTTCAGGGTTATGCAAAAGCATGGAAATTGGAGGTGAAAGGTCAAGATCAGAGAACAAGTAGTCCATTGTGAAGGGGAAGTTATATGAAATAAAATGAGAAATGTAAGTGGGAACCAAGTTGCAGTGAGCTTTCAATGCCAGGCTTGGGAACTCTGTATTTTGTCCTAGAGACAACTGGGAGCCAGTGAAGATTTTTGAGCAGGGCAATATCATAGTCAAAAGTGTGATTTTTCAGAAATTTAATAAATATACAATAATTTCAACAAACATTTACTAACCATGTAGAAGATGGGCTAGACAAGAAAGAGACTAGAATCAGCAAAGTCATTACAATAATCCAGATGACAGGTGATGAACTAAGGCAGTGTGTGTGAATTGGATGGAAAGGGATACAAGTATATGGTATTGCCCCTTTTGAGATATCAAACATGATACTAGACACAGAGCAGGTCATTACTAAAGGCTCATTCATTGATTCATAGTAGAATTAGCAAAGAACTACAGAACTTTTTTAAACTTTGAATCTCATTCAGTATCTAGTGCAATGCTTTGCAAACAGTAGGTACTTAATGTCAGCATTAAGTCATTTCACAAGTATTAGACACTGTGCTACATATTCTGAATCAATCAGTCAACATGCATTTATTAAGTGCTTATTGTGTTCCAGGCAGTATGCTAAGCCTGGGAGATGCAAAGAAAAATGGGCACACATTTGCAGATACAGGTTTGTTTGGGCACATTAAGTACCTTGGACAGTTACAGGATAGCAAATGGGCATACTCTGACTTCCAGTCCTGGCAAGCTCGAGTTTCCTGCTATTGACTCTGCTACTGAGTCCTAGTTCTTTGACCCATCCTCAATCACTGCCAGTTAATAGTGACTCAAGGCACTCAGCAAACAAAGCCTTCCATCAATACCCTTCATACAGGACCAAGCCACTCAAAACCATTGGGGCTTACCATCCTCATCCGTCTGGAAAATGACCTCCTTGCCCTCTTTTCTGCCCTCAGGATTGGTCAGGATGAGCCGCACATGGATGTTCCTGTAGGGCAGCAGGTTTTTTATGGTGTAGCGGTTAGTGCCCCGTTCCATCTTCACGCACTCCCGAAAAGTCTGGTTATGGCTGCTGCCCACGGTGTAACGGTAGCACAGGGACACGGTGTAGGTGTGGCAGCGGGTGACATTGTAGCCAAGGGGCTCCCACTGGAGAGTCAGCTGGCGAGACTGGATCTCCGAGAAGGCGAGACCTTTGGGAGCTCTCATGGGCTCTAGGGGACAAAAATGGGGCCAAAGGGTCCGGCTGAGACGGGAAGACTTCATACACAAATTCTAGCGACAATCACTGCCCACCCAGCTGAGGGCCCATCAACAGAAGTTTGCCCACTGGAACACATTGGTGGGGAAGGGACTGGCCCCAGCAACTCATGAAACCTGTTTTGTGAGACAGAAACTGGTGGCGATCTACTCCAGAAGTGAGTGTCCCATCCCAGAAATTACAGGTCTTTCCAAATTTTAGGGAAAATAGCATTAGCTTCAAATATCAAATTAATTACAAATGTCTACAACAAAATATCAACAACGTAGGTCTCAACGGGGACTCACTTTAAGGAATAAATAAGATTCTGTGTAATTAGCACATTAATTATCTGCAAGCAGACAGTGGTCTCTGCCATGCTTTTCCCCCAAATCTGGCCTGGAGAAAGCCCGAGTGCCTTCTCTACTGTTACTTTTCGGTGCATCGCTATTTTCCTCCTTTTCAGAAGTTCTCTCCCCTTTGAAATGCCGTATATTCAGGCCGGGAGGATACTTAAAGGGGGATTTTCTCCTGAGCAGGTTAAGCACTGGCCCAGGAATCAGCGGGGACGGCGCAGTCCAACGGGACTGAGCTCAGATTTTGCTTATTCCCTCCTCTCTCCAGGCTTCTTTTCCTCCTTTGCCAATGGCTTCTGCCAGATCGAGTCCAGAACACACTCCCCTTCCCCCGCCGGTCTCGCTCACCTGCACATTTTGTCCTGCTGACGAGGGCAGGGCCGGGCTTCCCGGTGCCCCCTTCCCCAGGGCGGGTGAGCAGCACGCTGATCTCATACTCAGTGTCGGGGTCCAGGTGCCACAGCTTGTAGGTCTGCATGCTGACCGCGTGGACCTCCGCCCAGGGGCCCCGAGACATGCGGTACTCGATCTCCTTGCGCACGATGGGGCCGTCGCCAATGATGGAGTTGGTGTTGAGCTGAATGATGAGGTAGGTGGAGCCAGCGCGGAGCAGCTGGGGAGGTGCGATGGGTGTGGGGGGCTCTGGAGAACAGGAGGAGGTAGGCAGGAAGGGGCAGGGGGGAGAAACCACAGCCACTTCTTGCCCTAAAGGGAGGGGGGGTTGCAGGGGGACATGGCCCAGGGAGGAACCAAGAAGATTCCCTATCTCCCCCCCATCCTACACGGACCCTAACCCACCCAAGGTTGCCCTCTAAGGCTAACTCCCCCAGACCCTCCGTCTAACCTGGATCCCTCGTGCCCCCCCGTCACCCCAGTTCACTGACCCTTAACAATGAGCTCTGCAAAGTTGGAGACGCCGGCCCCCCGTAGGGCCTGAGACACACAGCGGTAGAGATCCTGCTCCCCGCGCCCTACTTCAGGCAGCAGGAATGTGGCCAGGAAGCGGCGGTGGCTGATGTGCTTCACGGAGGCCGCAGGGACCATCAAGCCACCTTGGCGCTAGGGGAGAAGGAGAAGGAGCCCAGGGACTTCTCTGCCCGCCCGGAGCCCACACCCAGAGCCTGCCCAGAGGAGGGTTTCTGGGGAGCCTGCCGCAGGAATGAGAGGAGCAACCACTCAAAGGCAACCCCAGGAACAGAGCCCTGCCTGCCAAGGGCACAAAGCATGAGCTGGAGGGGGAAGGGGAGGCAGAGGGGCAAGGCTCTCACCTGCAGCAGAAACTGCTCGGCCTCCGAGGCCCGCCCAGCCGCCATGCACTGGAAGGTGGCGTTCTGGCCCGCATTGACCTCCACGTCACCCAGACGCGAGAAGTGAGGGGCCTTCGCTGGAGACAGGGACACGAGGGTGAGGAGGGGGCCCAGGCGGAATGGAAGAGCCAGCTCCCCTCCATCGGGGCCCCTCGTATTCGCACCCCCACCCCCAGCAGCAGGGGGGCTCCCTAGAGGACTCACCACACGGGTAGCTGAAGAGCAGAATATCATCCAGACCCATGTAGCCTCGGCGGTCAGGAGAGATGATGGACTCAAACAGCACCTGGGCCGGCAGGGACCCCAACACCAAGAGTCTAGACCTCTGCCCGTCCCCAGAGCTAACTCTCCCCTCCCCCAACCCCACCAATTGATCAGCAAGCACTTAGTAATGTCCCCGTGTATCAGGTACAACTCTAGGTGAGAGACACAAGTGCGACGGACGAAGCAATCTCTGCTGGTAAAGAGCTCTGCCCCTGCCCCTTCAGGCCCTCCCCCAGCCACTATAAGCCCCCCGTGTTTCCCTCGGTGACTTAGTGGGGTTTGGGGGTGGTAAGTACAGGGGAGCCAGTGCTCCTTCCCTGAGGAAGCTGAGAATCGTGGACCTCTCAGGGGCCCTTCGTAGCCTCCGTCCCAGCCCATTCCCTCCTTGTCTACCTCACATCCCTTTGCCTGCCCTGTAACCCCACTCCTGCCACCTAGAAGGACCCCCAACCCCACTTAGAAGCCAGCACTGAGCGGCTAACAGCATCTCCTGGCAAGGCCGCGGACCACCTGGTGGTTAAAGGCCAAGGTCTGGCCTAAGGCCCTCCTCAGACAGTGAACGTTCCCCAGAGAAGGTGGAATCCTAGACTTAGAGCTGGGAAGGGCCTGAGGTAAATGCGACTGCTTCGTGTGACAGGTGAGGCCTGAGGTAAGTGCGACTGCTTCATGTGACAGGTGAGGTCTGAGGTAAAGCACTAAGACACTGTGTGAGTTCACAGAGGAATAAGTGGAGGAATGGGTGTCCTAGCCTCAGGCACAGTCCCCACTCTGGACGCACTTGGGGCTCTAAGGCTTACTCCTTGACAGAGCTGCCACGGCCAGCTCACCTGGTACTCATTGGGCCAGAAGGTGCTGACCGCCAGCTCAGCCTGGTGCCACTGACGCCCATGGGAGCCCGACATGTTCCAGACGGGGCTGCCCAATGGGCCGCCATTGACTCGTACGTAGACCCCCAGAGCCCCAGGACTGTGACCATCCCGGCTGTACAGGAAGTAGCTGAACTGTAAGCAGTGAGTGTCATTCTCACTCAGGCTTTGGAAGACCACGTGGGCCCGCTGACCAGCAGCATGCTGGGAAGAGTTAACCATCAGGTACGAACCTAGAATGAGAAGAGTTCACAGTTTGGAGGCAGACGAGAGAAAATTAACATGGTCAACAAGCATTTATTAAGCGCCTACTGTGTACTGTGCACTGTATTAAGCACTCAACAACCAAGGAGGCTTCAAGGGCAGAGGGACTGGGGGGCCATAGAGGAGAAACAAAGAGGATCTAGAGGAAGCTGGAAAAAAAGGAGAAATGCTGACAGGACAAGACAGGAACCAAAGGATTTCTGTATATTTTGGCAATAAACTCAGTTGCAGAAGGTTTTGCAAGGGTCAGTGTTGAAAAATTACCCATGTATATGTTTTGTAAATAAAAAGCTTTAATAAAAATTTTTTTTTAAAAACCCTTCGGTTCTTACATTTAAGCTGGGAGGGATCTAAGAGACTGTTAATATTTAAGTCCTAGTCAGCATTTTTATTCCACCTTAAGGTTTACAAAATGTCACTGTCTCAATTAGTTTTGATCCTCATAACTCTCTGAGATAGATGTTACGATTATTCCTATTTTACAAGAAAGGAAACTGAGGCTGTGAGCTTAATGACTTGCCCAGGGTCACACAGATGGCAAATCTTTGAAGCAGCATTTGAACCCAGACCTTGTGACTCCAAGGCTAGCTCCCTATCCACAATTCCACTGGATCCATCCCTTCTTTTGGTAGATGAGAGAACTAGAGAGTTTCAGATGCTGACCAGATTATAAGTGGCAGGCCTGGAATTCCAATTTTGGTCTTTCTACTCCCAGTCCATCGTTCTTTCCCCTAATTAGGGCTGCCTCTCACAATCCCAGCTACGCATGAGCCCATTTTTTTTTGAACATGGTAAAAAATATATGTAAATCGAATATAGGCATATATATTATCTTGCTGCCCAAGAAAAATCTGATCAAAAAGAGGGAAAATGAGAAAGAAAATAAAATTCAAGCAAACAACAACAAAAGAAGTGAAAATGCTATGTTGTGATCCACACTCAGCTCCCACCATCCTTTCTCTGGGTGTGGATGAGCCCATTCATTTTGAACCACCTAGAGCAGGTGATTTCTGCTCCAGCAAGGTCAGATTGAAGCAGTCCTGAAGGGCTGTGAGCTGGGGATCCTACTACTTGTGGGGGATTAAAAGACAAGTCCTTTCTGAGGAGAGCCCAGAAGGACAGAAGGACCCCTCTAGGGTAGGGCCCACAGTGCTGAAATGGGGTCAACAAGGGAGGTCCTAAATGGGCCCAGAAAAGGGGTAATGATCTGAGGACAAGGAGCCAGAGCTCCTTGGAGTCGAGCCAAGGGGAGCAGGAGGTGAGTGGTGGCTGAGGAAGCCACCCAGGAGGGAAGAGGCAAGTGGCAAGGGGCCAAGAGTCAGAGCTATCCCAGTTGACTCCTGGGCTTGGAAGACATCCAACAAAAACTCATTTTCATCTCAGTCCTTGTACCTCCAGAGTTCAGGACTCCCCTGAGACACCCCTGGAAGGGAATTTCATTCATCTCTCCAAGGCCAGGACTACAGAGTCAGGAGGAAACTGGGAAGAGCTTAAAGATTTAAAAAAAATGTTCTCTTTTTATGAGCCCACAGAATCCCATCCTAGCCCTTAACCTGGAAGCCAGCCTATCCCTCTCTCCCTCCCTCCTCCTGCTCTTTTCCTCTCTATAAGAAGCCAGCCCTTCCTGTCTCTGGCTCTTTCTCATCCTGATTCAGTCCTAGACTCCAGTCTTTTTACTTTCCATCCAGCTTTGATCCTCCCTGACTCTGTGCCCCCCAAAGCACTAGAGACTCAAGCTCTGCCCTACTTTGTCTATTCTAGGGGTGCAATTTGTCTTTCCAACAGGCTAGATACTCCCTGAGGAGAGAGGGCAACCCTAACCTTACCCCTAATGAGGATGGAAGAGGAAGATGGGGTATTAACAAGACAGGTTCCAATCTTGGAGCAAAAGGAAGGAGAGAAGGGAATTCCTGAAAAAGAGATGAGAAAATGGTTCCCCTACTTCTTTGCAGGGGTGAGGAGCTAGAAATTTGGAACATGTATATACTGTCACACTCGGTTAATCAGTTGGTTAGTTTTGCTGAAATGCTTTACACACACACACACACACACACACACACACACATACACACACCCTTTCTTTTCTGTCCCTTGTTACAAGGGATGGCTCTTTCAGTAGGGGAGAGGAGGAACAGATATATTTGGAAATGTTGGCAATGTGAAAACAAAAGATATCAAGAAAAAATGTTAAAAGAAAAAAAGGACCAAATTATTTCCAGGAGGAAGAAAAGGCTGCCTAATCAGACTCGAAGCTTCCACAATCATAAGCTTCTGGGGAAAGGAGAAGGAGAAAAGGGACAGGGAGAGAAACATTGCAGAAAGATATAGAATATGGTACGACAGAGCAGAAAAGACTCCCAGACTAAGAGTCAGAAGTGTGTTCTAGTCCCAACCATGCACTGACTATACTGTGACCCAAGACAACTCAATTCCCCCAATCTGGGTCATCTTTTTAATAGAGGAAATGAGAGTAGTTGATCTCAGAGGTGGGCACTTCGAGCTCTGAAGCTCAATGATGCTTTTTGACACACCTGGAGGGGCATCTGAGGCTTGCTGCACATACTGAGCAGGACTCCAGGGAAGTCAGAACATAATGGGCTACTAGAGCTGAAGGACCTTGATAAGCTGGAGGAAGACCAAAGAAAGCAACCAAGATGGTGAAGGATCTTGTGTCCATCCCTTATAAGAATACATCAGAGGGCACAATGTCTTTGTTCAGCTATGGAAAGGACCAGCAGGTGAAAAGATTAGACTTGTTCTACTTGGTTCTAGAGTAGAGAGCTAATGGGCAGACGATGCAAAGGGGCTTGATGTCAAGAAAATGTTCCTCCCAATAAAAGCCGCCCCAAAGTGAATTGGGCCATCCCAGAGGAGGAATGGGGATGGATTACCCTCCTGTCAAATCTCCAAACAACCCCAACCCTAACTCTAAATGTGCCGGATGACCACATGTAAAATATGCTATTGTGGGGATTTCTTTTAGCTATAGTTTGGCCAAGAGGTTTCAGAAAAGGCTTAACAGCTATATTTTATAATATAACCATAGCAGACTGGGGCGAAGGCTCAGCCCCAAACTTAACCCTGGAGAGGATGCTAAAGATTCTATCTTAGAATGTGGAGAGAAGCCAGCAGGACTAATCATCAGATGCATTCTCCACCATCAGATTCCGGGGTGACTCATCCCCTCAGGCCCAGAGGACATCTGAAGGAAGAAACAGAGATTGTAACTGTGCCCTTCCCTTCAAAAAGTGGAGGAAAGGGATAAATAAATAGAAATTTTTAAAGTGGGAAAGCCATCCTGAAGTCAGGCACACAACCTAGGAAATAGATAAAGCAATTATTAAGCATTTACTATGTGCCAGTAACTGTGCTAAGTGCTAGAGATGCAGATATTAGCCAGCAAGACAGTCCCTGAGCTCAAAGAACTTACATTCTAATGAAGAAAGATAACACACAAGGGCTTTCAGTTCAGGCAGCAAATAGGAGGAAGTAGGGATCGGACTTTAAGCAGAAAATGTTAAATGTTAGGGAGCTATAGAAGGGAGGGGAGCCCTCAGGGAATGAGGAGTGGGAGGCCCAAAAAAGAGGAGAATGGAAACAGGGTTGGTGGGATTATGGGCAACTTGAAGGCATTGGGGCAGGAGAAGAAGAGGTATGAGAAATTCTCTGGTCCTGATCATCATGGGACCAGACTAAAAAGAGAGTGGTAAGCAATGAAGGAGATCATAAATATAGACCTGGTGAGGACCTTAAAGATCATCTAATCCAAATCCCTCATGAAATAAATGAAGAAACTGAAACTCAGGGAAATAAAGTCATTTACCTGATGTCACACAGGTGGTAAACATGTCTCCCATCTTCAATGCTCTTTCTACCCTACCATAATGAACCTGCCTGTTGGGAAGGGTCCATGGAAGGGCAGAGGGAATAAATGAAGAAGAAGGAAGGAAGCAGAATCAGAAATGGTTCACAGCTGAACATTTGGAGGAGGATGGAGGGGCAAGATTTGTTGGAGGGAAGGAAAAAAATCCAAAAAGGCTCCCAGAGTAGAGAAACAAAGTAAGCTCATTCTGGGGCAGAGAAAGGGGGGATAGGAAGAAGGATTAGAGAAGAATCTGTGCAGGGCAGGGGTAAGGATCAGAGAAAAGGCAATGGAATACAAATGGGGAAATTTCACCGTGGGTCAGAAAAGGAAGAGGGTCACAGAAAGCTCACTGTAAGGCAAATGAAATGGGATCCATTCTACTCAGAGAAATATCCTCTGCCTACTTCCAGGGGGACCATGTGGGATTTCTCCAGTGCTGGCTTCTGACCACATATAACTCATCACTGAGCTCAGTCCCATAAATCAGAGTCAGAATTCTATGAGTAAGCTAAGGGAGCGCCCTGAGCTTTAGCCCTTTTCCTTCCTTCCATTTTGTCTGGGCAAGCTGATGCCTTTGAGGTCTTTGTTACTCTGGTACAGGACCTTATGAAAACTCAAAAGGTTTAGAAGCACAGTGGCAACATCCACCACTGGTAAAGGGACAGGAGCAGCATTTCCCTGGAATAGCAATGACTTTCAGGAAGAGGAAGCACTTGCACTTGGCAAGTGCCTGAGCAGCAGAAGGAGTGAGATGGCCAACGGAGGGGTCAGCATCAGCCAACATAATATGGATAATCAGCAGTCTTGTAAAAACTATTCATGTCCAAATGGGACTTGAATGCTGACTCCCAGGTAACCAGTAATAATAAGCAAGCTACTAAATTCTGCTCTGGTCGTTCTGTAATGCATGCTAAGATTCTCCCTTTGCCTTTCTTTAAATAGGAATAAATCTCCTGCATCATATTCATGTTTGTATAGGGAACACCTCTTTTATTTTGTCTCTCTCTCTCAGATTTTAGACTAGAACCAAAATTGTGTCCAGATTAGCCAGCCAGGGTAAGAGGGATAAGGCAATGTATGCGAGAGTGGGGAGTGCAGTTTCCTGAAGAGGAAGTCAGGCTCCCCTAGCAAGAAACCTGATACTACACAGAGCAGATACCGAGAGCCTTTATGAGTCTCAATAGTGGTTGCCTCTACGTTCTACATAAGACAAGAAAGGAAGAGGGTCAGGGAAGGTTCACCGTTGGGAAATGGTAATAGGGCAGAGAAAAAAAGAGAGCAGAAAATGGCTCTCCTCGATGCTGGGAAATAATCCAACTCTTCTGGATTTCACTTTTGAATTATGCAATAAAAGTAACTCAATCAGCAATATACTTTGACTGAATAATCCCCATTCACAAGTATATACTTTAATATAAATCAAAGAAAGAAATTCCCAAATAGGCCAAATTATTCATAACTGAGTTTTTTTAGGGTAATAAAGAACTGGAAACAAAATGGTTGTCCATTGATTGGACTGAACCAATGAATGTAATAAAATTCTGAGAAATATGAAAAATGTGTATGAATTAGCACAGAGAAAATAAGCAGGATCAAGAGAACAAGATACAAAATGATTTTAACAATGTAAACGAACAGCACATTCAAAGGAATCATACTGTGAATAATAGAAAAACCAGTAAAGGTCTTAGGGAAAAGATAACAAAAGGTATATCCTCTCCCATGACAGAGAGATGAAAGACAACTAGAAGAGACTCTGTAGACATTGTCAGACAAGGTTTTTGTATAAGATGTTTTTGCTTCATTGTTGGTCACCATAAAAAGGTTCAATCTGGAAGAAGAGGTGAGAAATAACTGTGATATAAAGACAAGGTATCAATAAAGCTTTTTTTTTAAAGAAAAGAAGAAAAAGGCTCACCATGAGGAAGGTCTGGTGGAAACCGGGGTCCAGCATCATTGCGCACTCGCTCCCACTGGAAATCATCATACTGGGCCTGGCTATATTCACATGGTGCCACGGGGTCTCCATCTTCATCAAAAGAGCAGCCAGCTGTGGGAAGAGGAAAGCTAATTTATCTCAAATCCATCTTGCGGTCACCTTCCAGTTTACTGTGAGAACAAATTATTGGATTATTCCAAATAACTCCTACGTGATCCAAGAGATCTAAAGAAACCAAGCTTAGCCTCCACTTTCAGAAAATCATGTAGGAGATTAGATTGGGAAAGGGGGCACTGAGGAAGAGGAGGTAAAAGAAGAGGCTGGGAATTGCAGTCCCCACCCCTGGACTAAAATCACAGAACATCTTGCGTTTCTTAATTCAGGAGCCAATCCACCCACAGCATATAATCTGATGTGGACATGCACACACACTCAAACCCATACAGCATACATAACTGGAGAGTAAAAAAAAAATCTGCATGTTTGAAGTTATTTAGAGAAATACAGGAGGGAAGCATCAAAATGTTTGCATCACTTATGTGTTTTAGCACAATAGCATTGAATCATGCTATCTCAGAGTTGGAAGGGACATTAGTGGCGACCTAGTCGGTCCAGCCAACAAATCTCATTTATTCATTCAGTTCAAGAAACATTTGTTGAGGGGGCAACTAGATGGCACAGTGTATAGAGCAACAGCCCTGAAGTCAGGAGAACATGAGTTCAAATCTGGTCTCAGACACTTAACACTTAATTAGCTATGGAACCCTAGGCAAGTCACTTAACCCCAATTGCCACAATAAAATAAATAAAATAAAATAAACATCTGTTGAGAACCAAGGAGTGCTAGGCATTGTTCTAGATGCTCAGGTTACAAAGACAAAAGAATAAAACTGTCCCTGTCCTCATGGAGCTTACATTATAGGAGGAAGTTTAAAAGGAATGGAAAGAAGTAAATGCAAAATTAAGTCATAATTTCATAAGAAAGGGCACACTGATCACTAGGGAGATTGGGAAAGACCTCATTCAAAAGGTGGTACCTATAATGTAATTTAAAAAAAAAACTAGGGATTTTACAAGGTAGAGGTGAGAAGAAAATACATCCTCTGTTTAGGGGATTATCTATGCAAAGGCACAGAGGTAGGAGATAACATTTTATTTTTTTTTAATAAAGCTTTTTATTTGCAAAACATATGAGTGACCTTTCAACATTGACCTTTGCAAAAAAACTTTTTTTTTCCCAAGCTTTTCCTTTCCCTCCCCCCGCCCCCCACCCCTAGATGACAGGGAGATAACATTTTATTATGGGAAATAGATAACTCAACAGTTTGACTAGAATGGAGAGAATAGGAAGAGTAATAAGAAATAAAATCTTTATTCTGATAGTAACATACACAAAATTACTGATTACCAATGTAGAGGTCATTTCTGAATCAGCTGTCAATATAAAGCCATATCAATGACTTATTGGTTCAAGATCAGTACCAATTAGAAGAAAGTATAAAAATGAGAAGCTGAGGAACACAACTGAAGCAACTCCAACCTGTTCTAGTTGATCCCCCAAAATGGGAAATGGATTAACAGACATGGACACAGATAATTGCCATTTCCTAAGAAAATCAATCATCACAATATGGGGACCAAAAGAGCCTCAAAAACTCATCCAGAAAGATATTTGATCACCCTGCTAAGCATGAGCTTTTAGAATAAAAACTCCTTTTGTAAAATCTTATTTAAAAAACAAGTATAGAAAGGATTATAAACATTCTTGCTGCATTAAAAAGTAAAAAGCTGTAGAAGGAAAAACACATTTCTAGAGAGGCAAGAAAGACCCAATTAAAGTAGATCATACTGAAGATATTTAAATATGAAACTGGATGGAAAATGAATAGATCAAAAGAAAGATCAGTCAAAAATGTGTATACCAAACTCTTTTTCTCTATCAATGACAGTGGAGCTACCACCTTTGTGTTCTAACATCATAGTCCCCACTGTTCTGCATGAGGCAATGGAAATAGCACTGAATGGATGTGGGGGGCAAAATCATAAATGTTTTTCTAACCAAAAAAAGTCAACTAAAACAACATTAATAATTCCTAAGCTACATGTCTAGTTTCCCATCTACAAAAAAAATTTTATGAGAATACTTTACAAATAATCTACATGTACATCAAGGGCATGTGATGAAGATGAGAGAAGAGAACAGAAAGATTTTTATAAGTATTGTTCAACAACAGACCAAATCCTTCTGGTCTCACAAGTGACTGAAAGGTACAAATAGTACAAGATGCTCCCGTGCTTGTTGTTCATTGACTACTTAAAAGAATTGTATTTGGTAGAACAAAGGCTATTATGGCTAAAAGGTACAAATAGAACAAAATGCTCCCATGTTTACTGTTCATTGACTACGTAAAAGAATTGTATTTGGTAGCACAAAGACTACCTTTAAAACTCTCCTATGACAAGACATCTTCCACGCAAAGTCAAAAGTTTCCAAGATTCCTTCAAAGATTTAACAACAGAAATAACTTCATTCAAGGACATTCTGGTTATGAATATCAAATAAGGCAAAAAAGCTGCTTCAGGCATTAGTCTCTATGTTGCAGAACAAGGTGCCAACTTGCTTTGAAAGAAGTGGTTTCTTCACCAGAAATTCTCTACACAGTTCCAGACCAAAAAGTGGGGAAAGGTTCAAATAAGTAAGATCTATGTTTACCAAAGCCATCTGTCACTGTCATGGAAGATATCCTTGATTCTGTTGTTTACAGATGACACTGTACTGATTGTACCAAGCCCCAGAATATTTCAGAGTTCCTTAGTAAGTCCTATTATCATTGAAAAAGAGTTTTACCTTACAATCCACCCTGAGAAAACCAAGTGGATGAAGAATACCAATAATCCTAACTACTGGTGCTGTCAGATGGGCATCCTATAGAGTTGGTCCATCTGTACATAAATTTTAGACAGAGACTGCAGATAGACAATGAGGTGGATCCTAGGAAGAGGAGATTAGGATAAACTTACCCTGTGAAATTGTGCAGGTTCCTTCTAGAAAGAAAGCCTATCAATATTCCATTATTGATGCTATCTGTCGATGGGTCATGAATAATAGTCTCTGAAAATTTAATCATTCAAAGGGCGATAGAAAAATACCTAGAGAATCTCAGTAGAGTGCATCAATGAGGTATTGTTCAGATGAAATGATATAAAGAATATTATCAAATTTTCATCATATTAAAAGGGAGTAGACCTATAGCAATAGTAAGGCATAATCAATGGGAAAAAAACTCATACATTCAACTAGTATCCACATAATGTCAAGAACTCCAAGAACATGAGAAGTACTAATTGACTTATGATTAGCATGATTGGATGAAAGTATACATATAGATGCCATATAGATTTAGGCTAGGTTCTTAACTGCTAGGATCTTTTTTTGGATACTGTTACCCAGTATCTTAATTATACTTTCCTAATTCCCATCATCTGCAAATTTAATAAGCATACCATTTATTGCATAATCCAAATTACTAATGAGTACCAAGAACAAATCCCTGAAATGCTCTACAAGAGATCTCCCTACAAGTTGATATCAAACCACAATGGCTACTTTTTGCATGTAACCAATCAACCAATTCTGAATATACAAAATTGTATAATCATCTAACTCAATTTTATCCATATTTTCCACAAGAACAACATGAGAGATTTCATCAAATTCTTTATTAAAATCTAGATAAGATAAACAGATGAACAGATAGAGCATTCCCCTAATTTCCCTGTCTGGTAATCCAATCTAAAATTGAGAGGTTGGTCAACAGGACCTCTCTTAAAGAGGCCATTCTTTGTGATTATTACCTTCTTTTCTACAGATTCACTAACCATCCTTTTAATAAAAGACTATAAAATTTTACCGTAAATCAAACTCACTGGTCAATATTTTGCAGACTACATTTTCTTCCCTTTTTTGAAAATCAGGACACTTTTGCCCTTCTCTGATTTCATAACACCTCTTTAGTACATTATAGTCTTTCAAGTATTATTGCTGGGAAGGGGAATTGAATGAAGAAAAAAATCAATTTTTGTTCATTGAAGAAATAATTTAATTTTCTAAAAATGTTACAAATTTGTACAAATCACAAGTCTGACTTAATAATATCTCAAAAATCACATATATTAGTTCTTTCAATGAATCAACAAATAAGCACTTATTAAGCATTTCCTATGTGCCAGGCACTGTGCTAAATGATAAGGATACAAAGTCAATGCCTTAAGGAGCTCTAAATTCTAAAGGGAGAAATAACATGCTAATAACTTATTTTTGTTTTGTTTTGTTTTGTTTTTGGTTGGGTCGTTTTCCAGTCCTACTCTGTGATCACATTTCATAGGAATCACCTGCAGAGGGATGACAATTGAAGGAAAAGCAAAGAATACAGTTTCTTAAACTTTTTCCATCCAAGATCCCTTTTCACCTAGAAATTTTTACGTTCCAAGGCAATCCCAATAAACTTTGGATAGAAAATGACACCTGCATCCAGAAAGAAAACTAAGGAGATTGAATGTAAATCAACACATGCTATGTTCACTTATTTTTTCTGATTTTTTTTCTCTTCTGTGGTTTTTTCCTTTTGTTCTGATTTTTCTCTCTCAAGATGATTCATAAAGAAATGTGTATTTTAAAAGTTAATATATATGTATAATCAAAAAAATAAATTTTTATATGTTAAAAAAAAGAAATTTTTGCCTGACCCAGGCATATAGTTATATTTAAAAGATGTACAAATCAAACATTTACTGATAATAAATCATAAATTTGTGACTTCCACATTCAATTATACTATCCCCATGTGGGGCTGCAATCAACAGTTTAAGAAGCTTTGGTATAGAGAGTGGAGAGAACTGGGCCCAAGACAGAAACTTATAGTTAATGAGGATTGATCTAAATGAAGATCTAGCAACAAAGTCTGCAAAGTGGGCAGACAGGGAAAAGAAAATCAGAAGAGAAAACCTACATTTTCCTGGAAAACTTGAAAAACTAAGTTCCAAGAGAAAGGGGAGAGCCAGTATCAAAAGCTGCATAAAAGTCAAGAAGGATGAGGATTAAGAAAAGACAGTGAGAGTTGGTCATTAATATTATGGAATATTATTGTTCTGTGAGAAACGAGCAGCAAGATGATTTCAGAGAGGCCTGGAGAGACTTGCATGAACTGATGCTGAGTGAATTGAGCAGAACCAGGAGATCATTATACACGGCAACAACAATACTTTCTGATGGACATGGCTCTCTTCAACAATGAAATGTTTCAAATCAGTTCCAATTATTCAGTGAAGAAAGCCATATACACTCAGAGAGAGGGATGTGAAATATGGACCACAACATAACATTTTCCTGCTCTCTATTGATGTTTGCTTACATTGTGTTTCCTTTCTCTTATTTTTCTTTCTTGTAGATATGATTTTTCTTGCACAAAAATGAAAAGTGTGGAAATATGTATAAATATATTCAATTTGTCAAGTATTTTAACATAATTAACATGTAGTGGATATCCTGCCATCTAGGGGAGGGGTGGGGAGTAGGGGGAAAAATTTGTAACAGAAAGCTTTGTAAGGGTTAATGTTGAAGAATTACCCATACATATGTTTTGCAAATAAAAAGTTTTAATTTAAAAAAAAAGATCTAAATACAAAAAAAAAGAGTTGGTCATTAAGAACTCATTGGTGACTCAAAGTTGAAGGCAGAATTCAAAGCATTTAGAGTCAGTTGAGAGGAGAAAAAGTGGGGCCATCAAATTGTAGGTGACTTTTTCAAGTTAAGTAAAAATGGGAAGAGAATGATAGAATAATAGATAGACTCAAGTAAGGACTCTTTAAGGACAGGAGAAATGTAGTTGTGTTTGTAGGCAACAAGGAATGAACCAATAGAACAGAAGAGAATGAAGTTTAGAGTGGAGATGATAGAGAGGGGATGATGGGATGTGGTATCTGGCGGTGAGATGGGACCACATGGGTATTTATTAAAGGTAGCTTAAAGGTAGCTCTTATTTTATTCCTTCCTATCTCGGAATTCATTTCCCTAAGAGCCATTTCAGTTCTTTCTTTTCTCTATTCTCTTGGGAAGAGCAATCAGACAAAATAAGATTTGAGTATTTCTACCTTCTATCAACATTTATCAGGGCTCCATCCACCTGGAGCATCAGTCCCATCTTTGAGCTTTCTTGTTTTCTCCAGAATAGTTTAAAATAAAGGCAAACAAACAAAAAATACAGAAATCTTTTTTGTTCTTGGATCTGGCAAGTTTCTGGGAGTTCTGGGAGTTAGCACTCTTGACACTATTACAAAATTGTTTACATGTTTGTATTCCTTGTCTGCTATCTGCCCTTTCTTCTATCTTCTGTATACATCTTTTTAAAATCTAAATTGGTCAATAAATTTTCTGTGCATCCACATTAGTCTCTTTAGATAACCCCACTCTTTCCTCCTCATAGAATTGTATCTCTTCATGTCTTTAGAATCACATTTTTGACAGTTCCCCACCTTGGCTGGCTGAAATCTGCTGAAGAATTTTAGCTTATGGGATCCTACCTAGCCTTTCAATGAACTCTGAAATCTATTCACCAGAAATTTAGGGTACATATCAATCTATGTGTCCTCCTTTTTTCCTTCATCAGAAATTATAAAATTTGAATTTTAGAAGATTTTAGTACTCAAATTCTAGGTGGCACAGGGGGTAGCACACTGGACTTAGAACCAGGAATACTTGGATTCAAATCTGATCTAAGACCTTAGCTGTATGATCTTGAGCATACAGTTCTTAGTCTTAGACCTCTCTTAGTCTGTTTTCTCATATGTAAAATGAAGATAATAATGGCATCTGCCTCCCAGGGTTGTTGTGAGAATCAAATGTAATGACATATGTAAAGTATTTTGCAAACACTGAATTGTTATATGTTTTCATTGTTCAATTGTTTCATCTCTGATTCTTTGTGACCCTTTGGGGTTTTCTTGGCCAAGATACTGGAGTGGTTTCCCATTTCCTCCTCCAGTTCATCTGACAGTGAGGAAACTAAGGCAAACAGAGTTAAATGACTTACCCAAGGTCATACAGCTAGGAAGTATTTAAAGATACACCTGAACTCAGGTCCTCCTGACTCCAGGTGCAGCACTCTATCTACCATACCACCTAGATTTTGTTGTTGTTACTGTTATTATTATCAACATTATTATTATTAAAATGGGGCAGTCTGTTCCCACAAGGTTCCTATAATTTCCATCCAGCAACCAGTTTCTTCTAGTTAGTGAAATAAGGGTCCAGAATAGCAATTTCCTTTATTGCCTCCTCCACCTTTTGAAGGATAAAATTATCATCAAAGCCAATTAAGAAATTAACAATTGGTCTGGATAACTGAAGAGTCTCACCACTATTATATCACATTTTTGAGCTTGGATTGTGTTATATTTCCTAAAATTCGCAGTGATTTCCTCTTTCTGTCAAAGTGATTAAAATTTACTTTAATAATGATCTCACTTCTGGTTCTGGCTCCAATCTCCTTGCTTTTATCCAAGTGTTCTCCACCATTCTTTCTTCCTCTGGTCCCTGAATATATGGTTTTCATATAGATCCATATGATCATTCAGATACAGGGTCCAGAAAGTTTTACTAGCTTAAAACTACACCAAGATTTTTTTGGATATCCTGTATATCCTTAGTATAAAATATCTTGTTTTCACCTATTCTTTTAATTTTAAATGAAATATACCATCCCAGATATGGTCTCTGAGACATAGATGAGGTCCAACCTGCCCCTTGGCATTAGAACCTTTAGTTCACCAGGCTTATTATCCATACATTTTGCCTGGGTAGTATGGACATCAGTAGTTGTGAATTTTTATTACTGGGTTATTTTTGGAATATTGCCACTTTTGACCTTCTGGACTTTCCTGTTACTATTTTTCCTACCTTATAATTAGTGATTATCTATGATAGCTATTTTAATATATAAACATAGTTTCTCTCTCTCTCTCTCTCTTTCTCTCTCTCTCTCTCTCTCTCTCTCTCTCTCTTTCCTATCTTCTCCTATTCTTCTTCCTCCTCCTTCTCTCTCCTTCCCTCTTCTTTCTCTCCCATCCTTTATATTGATCTTCTGCCTCTCTATCTCTCTCTGTATTTCTCTCTTTTATCTTTCTCTGTCTTTCTATCTCTGTTTGTCTCTCTGTTTCTCCTTTCCTTTCCTTTTCTTTCCTTCTTAGTCCAAAACCCTTTTGACTATATTGGTAAGACTCCAAGCAAATTCATTCTTACCAGCCCTCATTAGGGGTAACTTCATCCCTGGCCAAGAGTCCATCATTACATATATTTCAAATCATCAATATTCTGGTAGTCAAGCACTTAGTTTTATTAATTGCTTTCTATGTACTAGATATTGTGGTAAACACTATAATGATTAAAAATAATAATTCACATTTTCACAGAGCTATAAGTTTTTTAAAATGCTTAATATAGGAAGTATGATTAGTTATCCCCAGTTTACAGATGAGGAAACTGAGGTCTAGAAGAGCTCAATGATTTGCCTTTGGTCACACAGCTGGTGTCAGAATTATCCCAGACTCAAACCCAGGTTCCTTATATCCAAGTATGACTTCCTTTCCACTAAACAAGGATTGTTTCTTTTCTGGTCCACCATACCTCACAGTGAAAATTCTCACTTAAAAAAATAATGGGCCTCCTCATTTCATCTGGACTAGAAGTACAAAGGTCAGGTCCTACTCTGTAAAGTATAGGGAGCTTTGTCCCCATTTAGAACTCTTCAGGTCCTTGGTTACTAGGGTCTGACTATTTAATTGTCACGCTTACTACAAATTCAATGTGCTTTGCTTACTGTAGTTCTGAATTCATAAGCTCAAAAGATCTGCCAGCCTCAATCTTCCTAGTTTCAGGGATTACAGGTGGTCTCCACTACTTTCAATGGAAATCCTCTCTTTCAAAAAAGAAATAAAAAGAGGGTGAAGAGAGCTCATTAAATAAAAATTTTACCACATGTAAATTGATCTCATTTTCTGAATTCTTCCTACTAGGAGTCTCTGTGTCATTTTTAATCATCTTCACAGACTTCTAAAAATGGAAGCTGAAAGGCCCCTATCAGTCAGGCACTCAATAAATATTTATTAAGCATCTATTATGTGTCGGGCACTGTGCTAAGTGCTGGAGATACAAAGGGGAGAAAAATACCTGCCCCCAAGTTTCAAAGATTCAAGAATGGGAACCACATCATGAGGCAGGCTCTAGCAAAATGAAAGAACAATGGTTCATCCTTGCCCCATGCAATTCCAACCTCTTCCAAGGACCTTCAGTGACTTCTCCATCATGGATAGAGTATTGAGCCTAGATTCAAGAAAACCTCATTTTAAATCCAGCCTCAATCAATGACTAACTATATAAACCTGGGCAAGTCACTTAACCTCTGTTTGCCTCAGTTTCCTGATTTGTAAAATGAGGATGATACTGATGATTCTCTCTCTCTTTTTTTTATTATTGGATTATTGAAATAGCATGGTAACCTCAAGTCTCTCCCCACTCCATTCTACCTTCCATTCAGCCACTAAAGTGATTTTCTTAGGTCACAGGCTCTACTATGTCACTCTCCTACTCAATAAACTCCAATGATTCCCTACTGCCTCCAGAATCAATTACAAAATGCTCCATTTGATAGCCTAGTCTCCTCCTACCTTTCCAGTCTTTTTATACCTTACTCCCTGATCTGTACTCTTTGATTCTGTGACACTTGCCTCCTGGCTATTCCATGAAGAAGATGGAGTCATTTCTCAGCTCCAGGAATGTCTTTCTGGCTGTCCCCCAAACCTGGAATGTTCTCCCTTCTCTGTTCTATCTACTGACCTCCCTAGCTTTCTTTAATACTCAACAGAAATCTTGTATTTTCTTCAAATCTCAGATTGCCTTCCCCATTGTAGCTTCCCTCTGTCAATTATCTCTTAGTTATCCTTTATACAGCTTGCTTTGTATATATTTGTTTATATCTTGTTTCTCCCATTAAACTGTAGACTCTTTGAGGGCAGGGATTATCTTTTGTCTTTTTTTGTGTTCCTAAAACACAGTACAATGCCTACCACATGTTGTTGTTGCTGTTGCTGCTGCTGTTATTGTTGTTATTTTTGTTGTTGTTGAGTTGTATCCAATCCTTTGTGACTGCATTTAGGGTTTTCTTGGCAGATACTGGCCTGGTTTGCCATTTCTTCCTCCAGCTCATTTTACAGATGAAGAAACTGAGGCAAATAAGGTAAAGTGTCTAACTCAGGGTCACATGGCTAAGGATCTGAGACCAGATTTGAACTCAGAAAGATAAATCTTCCTGAGTCCAAGACCAGTGCTCCATCCATTTTACTACCTAGCTGACCATGACATATGATGGGTGCTTAATAAATATTGATTCATTGATTAATTGATTGACTACTCCCAGGGTTATTATGAGAATCAAAAGAGATAAATAATCCAAATACCTAACACAGTTCCTGACACACAGTAAGTGCTTTTTAACTATTAGCTATTATTATTATATTCTCTAAAAACCACTGCTCTCTCCTTCCCCTGCATTCCTACAACATTTATAACACATACCACACAATCTGGTCCTTGATTATATGAAGAATCCTTTCCTAAACCTCTGCTAAAGTTCTACTGTTGCCTTATGGGAGTATGGAGGTGATTCACTTATTAAAGATTATATCAGCAAAACACAAGTTCCAACAGGTTCTACAAAGCTAAAAATCATGGGGCATGGATTGGCTGGCCACGGACAATATATCTTTCATCAGAGAACCAACACAGCTAAGTGTGGAAAGATTCGTCACCATAAGTTTGCTCACTAAGTGCTGATTTTTTTAAAGATACCACAACCTATAGATTTATTATTGGTGTACTAGAAAGATCACAGCACTGGGAGGCAATGAGTCTATATTTAACTCCTGATTCTGCTAGTTATTACTTATACAAACATTGATAAGATACTTAACCTTCTGTGGGACCCAGTTTCTTCATCTGTTAAAAAATAAAATGAAGATGGCCTTTGAAATCTTTTCCAATTCTTAAATTCCAATTCATCTTGCTGACCTATGGAATCATCTAATAAAGCTTGGAAAAATTAGGATTCACTCAGCCAATGAAATCACAGCTCTTTCAAACTATTGCTTATCATGACTCCATCCCAGGTATTTTTTCTCTTCCCACTTTTTACCAGTCTCATTTCATAATACTCTCTTTTATGAATTCTCCATTCCAATTAAACTGGACTGCTAGCTGTTTTCATTTGTTACATTTTGTCTCCCACTCCACTGCTTTTCACAAGCTTGGCCCATATCTGAAATGATCACCCTCACCTCTTCCTCTTAGAATCCCTGGTTTTTCCTTCAAAGCACAGCTCAGATGTATCTTCTTAACGAACCCATTTCCCATGTTCACCCCTGTTAGTATTCTATCTGTTGAAATCACTTTCTGTTACCTTGGATATTAAAAATTGAGTTTCTAATCTATATACATATTATATCTCTCAGTGGAATGTAATTTCTTTCAAGGACATTTTTTCACCTTTTTTGCAAGCCAGTACCTACCTCAATGCCTTATACATAGTAGATATAAGGCTTAAGAAATGTTTATTCAATTAAGTTGAATTGCCCAACCCCTTCCTCTTCCCCCATTTTACAAATGAGGAAAATTGAGCTAGAAAGAGAAAATAATTTGCCCAAGATGCCATATCAAGTTACTACCTGAGCTGAGACTCAATCTTGAGACTCCTGGATTGCAGCAAGAGGAGTTAAATGACTTGCCCAGGATCACACAGCTAATAAGTGTCTGAGGCTAGATTTGATCCTTGTGACTCCAGAGCAGACATTCTATATCCACTTTGCCACCTATCTGTCCCGTATAAAATCTTCTTAAAGCCCGAAGCCAGCAAGTTTCTTATCCCAACTTTCTCATTTTCCTATTACTACCCATTGACACCTTACCCTACTCTATTCCAGTCAAACTAGTTATCAAACATCCCAGAACACAGCATTTGGTCTTCCACCTTTCTGCTTGTGCACCGATGGGCTCCCAAATCTGGAATATAATCTCTCCTCTCCTTTCCCCCTCCCTCTTAGAATCTCAATATACTGATATATGTATCTGTGCACATCTTGTATGGCTTCTCCGGGACAGGGCCATTTTATTTTTGTCTATGTATCTCCAGAACCTAGGACAGCACCTGCATAGAGTAGGTGCTTACTAAATATTGTACTGAAGTGAATTGAATACCCTACTAACCTATAAAGCTATTAGAGGTGACAGGAGCTAGGTATTATACTTCTGAATGCCCTGGAGTTCATGGCATAATTACATTGCCTAAACAAGGGAGGAAGAGACAGAAAATTGAGTGGAACCCAGTGAGATAAGGGCAGAGAAAGAAGAACAATCAACCAGTCTTTACTGAGTACCTAATATATAGAATGCCCTGAGAGATAAGAGGTCTTACACAATGCCTTCCATTCTGCTGATGACAATGTCTTATGGTATGAGGCATCCTGGACAATGGGGACCAATGGCTCTTTGGGACTTGTTTGGTTTCTGATTTCCAGCTCTGTAAGAAATGCTGGAGTCAGCAGCCTGGCCTAGCTGTGGAGTGGAAGCCTTACTACTGCCGGTACTGAGGAGGAAGATAGAGGAAACTGAGAGCTCAAACTCTCTCCTGAGATTCCTGACCTCATAGAACACAGATCCCAAGAGGCAAAGACCCAATCCCTCCATGAAAGAGAGGGATTGCCAAATAAAGAGACTGGGTCACCTCCTCCCCTCCCCTGCCAGACTTGTGGCTGTGACTCCTTCCCCTGTTGTTTACAAGGCAACAGCTTCAACACCTGCCATCCACAATTATTCTAAGGCCATAGTCTAGGAAATGTGCTTCCCTGTCCATCCTCACCAGTTTTAGGGTGCAGACAGATTGACCCCAGCCCATGGTGGCCTTGACCCAGATCAATCAGTCTAACTCAAGGCCTAGAAAAACCTGGTTGACCCTTCCCATCCCAGCATCACCAGACTGACCATGGTCAATCATGCCCAAGGGACTAGAGTCCCCACCTCCCAAACCAAACTCTCCTAGAAGCTGATGATGGTATCCCTCATCCAAAAAATAAATGAGACGGACTCCCCCAAAACCCAGACTGATTAAGTTAATTCCCAATGCAGACTGACCCAAGGGACCCCTGATACAGACTGACTAACCCCCCCAGCACATTTCAGGAGCCTCTGGCTCCAAAACAAACCTCAACTCCATGAAAGTCCCACAGGCTGAATTCTAACTCCAGAGTTCCCAGAGAAAGAAAACTCCCCTTCCCCATCACAGGCTCTTCATATAGAGATCAAGGAAGAAAGAACTCTTAGCAGGGGAGGAGACTGAAATTGTCACTGAAGGACATGGGCTTGATGCTCTAATCAGACTATGACCATCACTTTCTTCCATTGTAAACTGGATGAGTCCTAAGATCCCTTGTTAGCATAAACATTCTATGATTCTGTGATCTTTCTTCCATCATAGTTTGCTCACTATACATTGAGGTTCTGCCCTAGGACCGACCTATAGATCTGAGACCAAACAGGAATCTGGGAGCCTGGAATACTGAGGCTTATTTCCAGCTTCCAGAGAAACAAGCAGGCACTGATGAGCAAGCCCCAGAACAAATTAAATATCTGGCCTATTTGAGTCTAAGCAAGCCACAAAAAAATTAGCAGAGATTGGTATCCTTTCTCTACCAGAACAGAAGGAAGAGAGGATGTTTTTCCTTTTAAGAGAGCAGAAGATTCTAGCCCTGCTCCCCAGAATACTGAATTCAGTATTCAGTTCCAATTCCATTCAATATGACAAGAGCAGCCCATTTCAGCCTTCTTGATTCCCCCAATTCCACAGGAGGTTTGGGCCCTGAAATGGCATCTGAGGGATACTAAACCAGTTAGTGTATTAACTGATATTAACTGATATTAACTGATCAATATTAACTGATCTCCTACTGTGCTCAGTACTAAGGGAGATGTAAACCTTAATGACTGTCCTCAAGTAGCTTTGTTATTCTATAAAGGAGATGACTTAGGAAAATATAGCAATCCCTTCCACATCACGACTTTCCCCATGATTTTGATATTTCTTAAGTTGGCATAAGAAATTAAATAAGAATTTTAGGAGAGTTTTGCGGAAGTCACAGACGACACAGAAGAAGTTTAGGAATTCAATACATAAAATATATGTATAGTATTGCATAATATCAACATATTTTATCTTTTAATATCATAATAATTCAGACTTCTTCTCTGGTATGAAAGGCAGGCCAAAAAATTTTATGAGGATTTTCCAGATTGTAAGGGCACTGCACCCCTGAGCCCTAATGTGAAAAGGATAACTGTACAACTAACAATACATTCTTTCTATGTGATGGAAGGACAAGGGAAGAAGAGATTTTGTAGACCTGTTATGGCTCTCCCCTCTTTCCCAGGACTAAGGTTAGAGAAAGTTACAAGTCATAGGTTGGTTAAGAATGAAGATTATGGAGGATACTCCCCCATAAAAAGGAATGTCCCTTCTCACAATATCCCTGAAAGGTTTCCCATCCAACAAAGTTCAAGAGAGAAAGGACCATGGGCTATAAGGTATTGTTGCCTACAGTGGGGGAACTATGGCCACAGGAGGCGGAGTGAGTTTTGGGACTCAGGAACTCAAATGCTCCAACTCTATATATACTGAAAATATACACCACATTCTCACATAGGCAAACAAAGGCTCGTTCACACTGAGTAATTCACCCATACACCATGGATAGCAGCAGCATTAAGAGGGAACTTAAGGGTCAAATTCCCTTAATTTATAGATGAGGAAAATGAGACTCAATAAGGTTACATCATTCCCAGGACTACATAGGTAATATGTGGCAAAGCTAGAATCCTAACTAACATCTTTGATTACCAAACTTTCATGCTTTTCTCTGCCCTCTCCTGCCTCCCCATGCACACATTCACATCCCCTTTAAAAGGAAGATCCCAAAAGAATTTGGATTCAAATAAAGCTCAGCCACTTACCAGATACATAATCCAGGAAGTGACTTAACCTCTCTGTAACTCACAGGTTAGTTCCTATCACTGCCTTTCTCAAAGAAGTTTCAAAGGTTCTAGCATAAAGTATTTGGGGCTTGGTTTGAATTCAGAGCTTCCTGAATCCAGATCCAGCACTCTATCCACTGTGCCATTTAGCTGCCTCAATCTCCTTAAAGGAAGGAACTCTTTGCTTCCTTGAATTTCTATCTCCAGTATTGTAAGCACTAAATAAATGCCTTACCTATCTGACTCTATCATCTATCTGACTATCTGTATCTATCTGACTCTATCATCTATCTGTATCTTTCTGACTCTATCATCTACCTGACTATATCTATCTGATTATCTAGCTGACTCTATCTGACTCTATCATTTATCTATCATCAATTTCTATCTATCTGTATCTATCTGAATCTGACTTTGTCTCTCGGACTCTATCTATATCTGACTCTACTATCTCTATCTGACTCTGACTCTGTCTCTCTGACTCTTTCTCCCTATATCTATCTCTTTGACTATCTCTCTCTATCATTTATCTATCATCTATTTCTATTTGTATGTATTTGAATCTATCCCACTTTGTCTCTCTGGCTCTACTATCTATCTGACTCTATATCTATCTACCTCTCTGACTCTCTCTGACTCTCTCATTTATCTATCATCTATTTCTATCTGAATCTGACTTTGTCTCTCTGACTTTATCATCTATCTCTCCATCATCTATCTCTATCTACTCTGATTCTGTCTCTCTCTTTCTCCCTATCTGATTCTATATCTATCTCTTTGACTTTCTCTCTATCATTTATCTATCATCTATTTCTATCTGTATCTATCTGAATTTATCTGACTTTGTCTCTCTGACTCAACTATCTGACTCTATCATCTATATCCATCTATCTCTATCTATCTGACTCTGATTGTCTCTCTGTCTCTCTGACTCTATCATTCTATATTTATCTATCTGACTATCTGATTCTCATTCTCTAACTCTATCTTCCCTCCAGCCATTTTATCTATCTACTAATCTCTCTGCTCCCTATTTAGCTAGCTAGCTATCCATCTATTTATCCATCTATCTGTGCTTTACCTATGTATATCTACCTATCCATCCACCTATCCATTGAGTTATCCATCTAATTTTAACTTCTAGCCCATGACTTTGAATCGGCTGTCCTTCAAGCCTTCCTGGAATGTAGTGCTTGCTCCCCACCACCACCACCACCCCCTTACCTTTGCCTAACAGAACCCTCAAGCTATGAGTGCCCTTCCCACCAGAAATTAATTTGTATTGACATAGTGTAGGCTTATCTGTGTATATGCTGCTGCTTCCACTCCCACACAATAAAATATAAACTTCTTTGCCTTCTTGGCTTCAGCATCTTGTAGAATAGATGAACCAAATGAAACTGTGGAAGGGTAGGATAGGGGCAGATGGCCTTTAAGGTCCTTCCAGGTCTAAGTGAAGAATCCTCCCTCCAGGGTCTCGGAAACAAGGCCCTAGCAGAACTATCCAGACTATGTCTGGGGAAGAAGACTTCTCAGAAGGGAGCTCAAACACCAGGATTTCTGCTCATCCTTTCTCCCTGGAGGCTCTGAGCCCAGAGACCACCTAGCTGTTTCATTCCCCCAATATTCTCCTACTCCAAGCTCAGACTTGTCCAGCCACATTCCTCAGCTAATCTCTTATATCTGGCAGCCCCTGTTACCTGAGCAACCATCATACTATTCCACAACTTGAAGGGGAAGGTATATCACCATCCAGCTGGTTGGGGGGTGGGGAGAATGAACCAACCCCTTAGGCAGCAGGTGTTTGGGGATGGGAAGGTGTTTCCCTAGTTGATGGGTATCCTGTATTTGTGTATCCCTGTAAGAAAGTCTACATAAGTCTCTGAATATGTGTTATGTCTTATTTGTTTAATATATGTACGAAGTGCCTTCAACAAAATAGGCCCTCAATAAGTATCTGCTGAATTCAATTATGTACATATGGATGTGTTTATAGGTATGTCAGCTCATTAGAATTGTCTTCATGGATGAACCCTTATCTTCAAAGACTGTTTATGTCTGAGTGCAGATGTGAGAGTATCTGATGATGTGTATGTATATGTCACTATGAATGAATGAAATGAATAAATGAGTGAAAGGTGTGAATGAAAAAGACATTTTATTAATATAGACAAAAGTAAAATAATCCCTCATCTCCAAGAGTTAGCCAAGAATATAAGGATATATGTAAGGATATACAGATTATATGGAAAAGGGGTGCAGCTAGGTGTCATAGTGGATAGAGTACCAACCCTGAATTTGGGAGAACCTGAGTTCAAATCTGGCCTCAGACAAATAGTAGCAGTGTGATCCTGAACAAGTCACTTAACCCTGGTTGCCTCCAAGAGAAGGAAGAAGAAGAGAAAGAGAAGAAGGAAAAAGAAAAAGTTTTGCCTCAGTTTCCCCATCTGTAAAATGTGCTGGAGAAGGAAATGGCAAACTGCTCCAATATCTTTGGGATTTTGTTTGGGATCACAAAGAGTCAGACATGACTGAAATGACTAAACAATAACAACAACAAAAATAACATCTATCTCTTAGTTGTTGTGAGGATCAAATAAGATAATTGTGAAGTGCTTAACACAGTGCCTGGCACCTAGTACATACTATATAAATGTTATCTGTCATTATCATTATTTGAACCCTAGTATTTGGGGGTCTACCTTAATCTAAGAGAGGAAAGGGGGTGCAGAGTCAGATTCTCTCAGCACCTCTAACTGAATGTACCCTGGGTGCCAGAATTCCTAGTTAGAGCTTTTTTTGGGAGGGTGAATTGTCAAAGAAGGAGGCAGTTAAGTGACTCAGTGGAAAGGCCTGAAGTTAGGAAGCTCTGAGTTCAAACCTAGCCTCAGATACTTTCTAATTGTGTGATTCTGGGCAAATCACATGATTTCTATTAGCCTTAATCTATTGGAGAAGGAAATGACCAGCTACTCCAGTATCTTTGCCAGGAAAACCATGGGCAGCACTGGCACGGTATGGTCCATGGCATCAGGAAGAATCGGAAATGACTTAAAGACTGAACCACCACAACAAATTTGTGGCAAAGTCCCATTCTCCCCAAGCTAGTTACCATTCTCCCCCCTTTCTCCCACTCTCTCCAGCTGAAAGTGATCACTCCCTCCTCAGATTTCTCCAGCCCAAAACTGCGTTTATCTAACGCTCCTTCATATCATGTTCCTTGTGTGTGTGTCTGCCCTTAAAAGACTGCAAGATACTTGAAGGCAGAGCCTTTGCTGCTTTTTCTTATGAGAGGGCCCTGAATATAACAGAAGATTAATTAATGTTTGCTGAATGAAGAAATAAAGGGGAGTGTTCATGCGTCAGGGAGGGCTGGCACAGATCTGGTGCTGGGCTGGCTCCGAGCTGACTGCTATAGCTGCAGGGGAGTGGGAGGCGGAAAGGGGGCAGAACCTGGCAGAGGGGGCTCCCCCTGGGGCCTGGCAGTGAGACTGGGGCCTATGCCAGCTGCCGCTGCAGCAGACACCACATTGTTTTTCCGGAGACCCTAAGCAAACAGTGTTCTCCTGTTCTCTTGTGTAAGGAGATTTTCTTTGTCAGGAGCCTTTTTCATTTGGTTTTTAAATAGAACTTTCAAGTTCCCAATAACATCCTAAGAGAAACTTCCAACACAGCCCTGGTTCCAGGTCTGACCTCTTTCTGACCCTGTCCCAATCTCACTCCCCCCAGTAACCCTGGACAGTATAACCCCAATTTTTTGCTCTTAGATCCAGCAAGGATAGGCCTAGCATAGGGTCTGGATACTGCAAAGATGCATTTCACTTCCCTACCCCTGATCCTAGCCCTGACCCTAATCTCCAAACCTGACCCTGATCCCAGAGCAGGAGCTGACCCAATCCAGCTCCTCCACTGCCCCTGCCCACTCAGCCCAGACTTGAAGGGGAAAGTATTCTGACTCAGTGTCCTCCATGGCCCAGGCCCAGAAAGCCCAGCAGCTACAAGTCAGGAGAGCAGCAGCCAGAGCCCTGAATAATTAATGAGCAATTAATTCACCCACAGGGCTGGCAGCCATGTGCCAGTCTCCTAGACACCCCCTCCCAGGCTCACTGGGGCTTTAGCCTGGCAGGAATATCTACACTAGAGACTAGCCAAGGACCGGGGTTCCTCCTCATCAACAAGGTGGGGAAAGGGGTACGATAGGGCAAGGAGAGCAAAACAGGCTGATCCCAGAGGTGCTGGGTAGCTGGATGCCATTTTCCAGAGGGCCAAGGGGAAGTTACCCTGCCCATTTAAGTTAGATCTTGGAAGAACTTCCAAGCAGAAGGATGCTAAGAGGAATAAGTTGTCCAAAGACCCACAGATTTCATCATTAGCTGAGTCTAACCTTCTCAGCCCCCCCCAACCCCAGTAAAGAGACCCAAATCACTAAAGAGATCTCACTCAGTGCAAATATTCAACCCAACACCATGACAGAAATACAGTGATGGCAGAAGTCCCGGCAGCACAGTTCAGTGAAATTCAGTGTGATAGAATGTGAATTCCTTGAGGGCAGGGAGCAGATCTATTTTTTATCTTTGCACTCACAGCTGCCTAGCATATCATAGGTATTTAATAAATCCTTGAATTCTACAAATATTAAGTAGCCTACCATGCTCTAGGTCAAAGATTTTTAACCTTGGTCCAGTGGACTTTTAAAATATTTTAAGAACCGTATTTCGATGTAAGTGGTTTCCTTTGTGATCTTACAGATTTCATTTCATGCATTTAATAAGATTATTCTGAGAAGAGGTTCATAGGCTTCACCTTTGGCATTTGTTCATCAGCTTAACACAGACTACCCAAAGAGTCTGTAAAATAAAAAAAAAAAGGTTAAGAACCTAAGATCTACATTGTACACAGCAACAATAAAATTATATGATGATCAATTCTGATGGATGTGGCTCTTTCCAACAATGAGATGATTCAGAGCCATTCCAATAATCTTGTGATGAAGAGTATTTTCATACTCTTTTTGTGGTTGTTTGCTTGCATTTTGTTCTCTTTCTCAGTTTTTTTTTCCTTCTTGATCCTATTTTTCTTGTGCAGCAAGATAACTGTATAAATATGTATACACATATTGGATTTAACATGTATTGGATTACCTGCCATCTAGGGGAGGGGTAGGAGAAGGAGGGGAAAATCTGGAACACAAGATTTTGCAAGGGTCAATGATGAAAAACTACTCATGCATATGTTTTGTAAATAAAAGGCTTAAAAAAAAGAAGAAAAAGAACCTATGATCTAGGCAACAAGGAAGAAACAGAAATGCAGAATAGCAGAGTTCTATACGATCATCAATGAATCAACAAGCATTTTATTAAGCCGTCATACCATTTTTTACTAAGGCCCTGCTTTGTGCTGAGCGCTGTGCTAGGCACTTGAGTATAACATAGAACAAAAAAGAAAGGAAGGAAGAGAAAGAGAGAGGGGGAAGGAGGAAGGGAGGGAAGGGAAAAGAAAGGGAAGGGAAGGAAAAGGAAGGGAAGGGAAGGAAAGGAAAGGAAAAGAAGAAAAGAAAGAAAAGAAAGGGAAAAGGAGAAGAAAGAAAATCCATCCCCTCAGGAAATTTACATTCTATGTAGTATCTTACATTTGTACTATGTTTTAAGGTTTGCAAAGCACTTTCCTCATAACAATCTGATTAAGCAAAAAGTGTAATTTAATTCACCTTCAACAAACAGTTATCCTCTTTACAGATGAGGAAACTGAGGTGGGGATAGTCCTCATCCAAGGTCTCACAACTGAGAAGTGTCAAAACTCAGGCCCTGAAGTCAGATACAATGGGCTTTCCCTATTCTATTCACCAGAAGGAAACGTCCTCTCTCGCTCTGCTCTTTGTCCCTGCCCAGACCCTCCTGTCCCCATGAGGTCTCAATGTTTCTGCAGCCCTGGGTGCCTCTGTATAAAGTCAGTATTCAGCCTAGGCCCTACACAGAGCAGCCAGGGCAGCATTTACAGCAGCCCCAGGCAGTACAGAGCAGGAGCAGCTAGGGCAGGAGACCAGAGAAATAAAAAGATGCTAAGGTAAAAACTCCCTGACTTGGAGGTACAAATGTGAAAGGCAGAGGGACAGAGCTGTATGGAGGACCAGGGCAGGGCAGGGATGGTAACAAAGATGAAGGCCAGGATGGACAGAAGATCCCACTGCCCACCCCCTCCCTGTCCCAGGCTGGGCTGCTGACCCTCATGCCCCTCCCGATCTCTCCCTATCTCCTCTTCCACCCCCCTCTTCCAGCCCAGTAACTCTCCAAGGGCACTGGGAGATGACTCCGAGGAGGGGGAGAGCGCTGAGCACATTGTTCAGGTATTTATATCCAAAGGAGGTCTGATCTCGTTAGCAGAGGGATGAATGATTGTGCTGAAAAGCTTTTCCACAATCCAAACACATCATGGGGGCCCCCAGCTGAGAGGGAAGAAAAGCAGAGACAAAGCAAGCCAGGTGGAAGGCTTGTTGGGGATCACCAGCTCCTGCTTTTAGGGTCATGGGGGCCAGAATGACACAGTGAGCAGGAGAGCGGTCAGACCAAGTAGGAAAGTGGCCAATCGGCTCAGAGCCACTCGATTACCTAGTCCAGTTTTCAGGCCTATAACTAGATGGGGCTAAAACTCCTTCTCTGCTGATAATAATGGTTCACATTTTAAAGGCCCTTCATAGAAATTGCCATTTGAGCTTCACAACTAACATGAAGAAGGAGCTATTATTATCCCCATTTTATAGATGAGGAAACTGAGGTATAAAGAGATTAAGGGTAGCAGAGCTAGTAACTGGAACCCAGGCTTTTCTCATTCCTATTCACTGCCCCAAACTGCCTCTTAGGCCTGCTACCACCTAGGATCCCTAAACATTCTCCCATGCAAGGATTAATGAAGCCCAAACATGCTTAGTTTCTGAGAGGAGACAAGAGTGGGCAGGTTTGGGGCATTAGAGATGGGGGCTGAACCCAAGGCTTCCGTCTCCAGGTTCAGGACTCTGTCCACCCTTCCTCTCTCTTACAGCCTTGATGGGGACCTGTGGCAGAGCACTCCAAAAGCTCATTCTGGTCAGATCAGCCACATCGGATGCACTGTAACTCAGCTCTAACATAGTGAGGTCATTTTGGACCTCTTCCGAGAACAAAGAACAGCAACCAACTAACCTTGACTAAATTCTGTTCTTCCGGCAGCCTGGACAGGCAAGTTTGGAGTGGGGGAAAGAGTAGTAAAGCATCAGAGATGAGATTCAAATTCAAGTCTTCTCAAGCTCAAGAACAAGTTTTTGTTCTTTCAATGCCAGGAGAAATAGGATGAAAGTTTCACCTTAAGTAGAGAAAAGAGACTCTATGCATAGCTATTGCCTGCACTGTTGGAGAAAGTCATTTTCTGCCCATTTTCCTTCCCCAGTTTCCTCCAACCTTGTGATAGAAAATCCAAGAGAAAAAGAAAAGGAAAAAAAACTTTCGTCTTATTTCTCCTGGCATTGGAAGAATAAAAACTTGTTCTTGATCTTGAGAAGACTTGAATTTGATTCCCATCTCTGAGGCTTACTAATTGTATAGTCAAATTCTGCCTTAGATACTTACTGGGCAAGTCATTTCACCTCAAAGACTCAGTTGCCTCATCTGTAAAACTGGAATAATAATAGCACCTATTATCCAGAATTATTCTGAAGATAAAAGGGGATTATATATGTATATTTTGTAAATTTTAAGGCACTACATAAATCCTAGCTATTATTATTAAATCATTTAGCTTCCCTGGGATTCAATTTCCCTATCTATAAAATTCAGGGGTTGAACTTGATGGCCCTTACATCTGAGATCCTGGTGCCCCAACCCAAACTCAACTTCCCTCCCCCATTTCTTCATACCTCAAGTACTCAGAAAGCATAGGCATCAGTGCCCTGATATTTCCCCCCAATATTTCCCACTTAAGTCCCAAATGTATCTCCCAATTGTTTCCCGTCCTCCAGAGCTCTCTCTGCCACAACCTCACAAAGATATAGTGGAAAGTGTGCAAGATCCAGCATCCTGGGTTTCAATCTCATCTCAGCCAAAAAATAGCAGAGTGACTTTGCAAATTATTAGCCTCTAAAACTCCTACAAAAAGCCTTATTTGTAAAATAGATCTAATGAAACCTGAACTACCAAACTCACTGGAGTACTGTGAGAAAAGCACATTATAAATTATAAAGGGTCACAGAAATGAGAGCTGGAAGTATCATTCCCTTTAAACCAGCTTCTCTATTCACTTTCCTCATTGGCACACTATCAATAACACCACCATTTTCCCATTCTTCTTCTCAAAACTCAGAGTCATCTTTGTCTTCTCCCTCTGCTTCATCCCCTAGATCTAATCTGTCATCAAGCCCTGTGGAGTCTTCCTTGGCAAAATCTCCCAGATTCACCCTCCCTCTGCATCCCCACCAGCAGCCATGTCACCACCTGGATTACTGGACTGGTGTCCAGGCTTTCTCTGTACTAAGCCATCCTGGATACTCTGCCAGATCCATTCTCCACTACTCTTATCTCATTACTCTCATCTTCAAGAATCATCAGTAATTCTCTATTTTTGTTGCAGGCATTTGGTCATATTTGATTCTTTGTGACCTCATTTGGAGTTTTCTTGGCAGAAATACTGGACTGGTTTGCCATTTCCTTTTCCAGCTCATTTTACAGATGAGGAAACTGAGGGGAAAAAAAGGGTTAAGTGTCTTGCCCAGGGTCACACAACCAGTTAAGTGTCTGAGGCCAGATTGGAACTCAGGAAGAGGAATCTTTCTGACTCCATGGCACCACCTAGCTGTCCAATGCCCACTTAATCAAATAAAAATGCCTCTGTCTGAAATCTTATCATCCCTATTCATCTCCCCCCCCAACCACCTCTACAGCTCCCTTATCCAGCTTCATTACTCTTCCGAATCCATTTTCTCTAATCAGTCAGACATGGCTCAAATACCACCTCTTGCTACCTGTGAGACCATGGCCAACTCATTCAATTTCCTTAAGATTTAGTCTTCTCATCTACAAAGAGAGAGGATTGGACAAGATGGCCTCAAGGTCTCATCCAGCTCTAGGTCTATGATCTATAGCTTAAATAAAAGGGTTAAAGAGTGAGTGGGATGATATGAAATCAATCCAAGAAAGTTTCCTGGAAAAAGAGAGGTCTGAACTGTATTTTAAAAATGGGAAGAGGCATGGGTTGGCAAAGAAGAACATTTCAGGTGGGGGTTATCACTAAGATTCATGATTTATAGTTTAAATAAAAGGGTTAAGGAGTGATCAAGATAATATGAAATCAATCCAAGAAAGTTTTCTGGAAAAAGTGAGGTCTGAGCTGTATTTTAAAAGTGGGAAGAGGGGCAGCTAGGTGGTGCAATGGTTGAAGTCAGGAAGACCTGAGTTCAAATCTGAACTCCGACATTTGACATTCACTTGCTCTGTAACCCTGGGCAAGTCATTTAGCTCCTCCAAAATAATAATAATAATAATAATGTGTCATTTACTGCCACCACCATTTAAGGCTATACAGATCTATAAAATGAGGGGGTTGTACTAGATGGTCACTAATTCTATGATCCTATCCCCCCATGCCCACCCACCCCAAAGTGATTCAGATCAAGAGACTAGCCTGGTGAGATGCTACACATGCTACACATTTAATTGCTAAAGTATCCTCCTTCCAAAGCCTTTCCTTTGAAACTATACCCCAAAGACAATGCCATTGTCCTAACCTATACTCCTTCACTGGTGGCTTGATCACTCCTTTCCCTATGGTCCATATTTAGGTACTTGGTCTATAGATGCCCAGTGAGCATATCCAGAAAGTGAGGTCCCCTGATATTTCTTGGAGAATTCAGAGCTGCAAAGAGTATTAAGCTCCCTCGGGGACAAGAAGAATGGAAGGCTGGGAGATGATAGAACAGAAAAGGGATTTAGGACCACGGAGCTGTAGAATACTAGAACTGGAAGGAAGCTTAGCATAAAAAAGATATCCACCCAGATCACCTAATCTAATTCCTCCTTTGCCAGAGGAAGCCAAGGACCAAAGAAATGAAACTTCACCAATGTCACAGAGTGACCCGGGACTTGAATTCCAGTCCAGAACTCGTTCCACTAGGTGAAAGACCACACCTGGTTACCAGAGTAAATACCAGCCTGCCCACACACACACACACACACACACACACACACACACACACAAACTGCTCTAGCAGACACACAATCCAACACATGTAAACACAGGGACACAATACAGGGCTCTCAGGAAGCAGAGTTGAGGCACACGGATACTGAGACCTACTCCCAGCTGCTGCCCTTTCCCTGCTCCATCTGTTGGGAGGAGGGGGAGGGGGCATTTACGGAGACTGGGATGAGACCCTCAACAGTTCAGTTAGCACAGATACTGTTACAGATGCTCAGCTAACTGCCAAGCCTATTTGGGGAAGGGGCAGTGAAACATAAAAAGAAACCCCCTCCCCCAGTCAAAAGACTTAGGAGAGTGGGCAGAGCCCAAGACCCACAATTCAACTCCATCCTGGTCTCATCCTTATTTTACCCTTGGGTCTTGGACATCTCTCTTAGAAAGGGAAGGGATTGGGCAATGGAAGGGATATGAGGAGGAAGGGATATGAGGAGGAAGGGAAAGAGCCATATTGGGGAGGGGGGTTACTGTGGAGGAATGAGGAGATCAAGGGGATATCCTTTCACCTCTTCCAGTTTCTGTTGAGCATCTCACCAATGCTCACAGTATTGGAACAAGTGGGGAAGCCTGAATGATAGGGCCCAGCTTTCAATGGTATTTTTTTTATTGTTTTTTGAAACAAAGCTTTCTGTGTCTTCTCCCATCCGCTCTGCATTACCCAGGATGCTGGTGGAAAACTCACCACTGCAAGCACAAACAGCCCTAGCTGGGGGTCAATGACTTGGTGTCTACCAATACTATTATCTCCTTCTCTAACTTAAGGATGGCATGGCATGGGAGGGAGATTGTGGAAATCAATGCGACTCAGAAGAGGCAGGAAAGAAATAAAAGTACAGAATGTTATGGAAGCAGGTAGAATCTACCACATAGAAACTGTGTCTAGATTCCCTCCCCAGATTCCACCCCCCCCATCCTGGCCCCCAGCACCTGCTGGGTAGAAAGCTAGAACAAATACCAACCTGCCCATTTCCTCAGCCCCACCTAGTCACAAAGCCACCCAGAGCTACAGCAACCCAGAGGGAAGAAACAAGGTGGGACAAAGTTTCCAGGTGCATTTATTTATTCACAAGCACCACCCAAATCTGATTTCTTCCTGCAGCCTAATTTCTCCAGCTCTGAGGCCAGTACTAAGAGAAGCTATTTCCATAGCATCCAAGAATTTTTTCATTCATCTCAGAAATATTACATTATCTGCTAGACATGCGGGGCTTCAGTGCTTTAACTTCATATCTGAACCTCAAAATGCTACCCGGCTACACTGCCACCCCACCATCTTCACCCACACTGCACAGAATAGTCTGCTTATAGGCATCCAGGAGCTGGGCTGTCTTAGGCTGAATCCAGGAAATCAGAGAAGCTCAAAGATGTCAGAGGTCCTCAGAGGTCAGGGACTCCAACCGTTAGCTGTGTAGAAATCCCAAGTGGGCAAACAGCTTGTACTTTGATGGGGGAACTCTCTACGGCTGAGGTAATCTATTCTACTATTGGAATAATTCTAAATCGAAACACAAACATTTTTACTCCAGTCCTTGGATCAGGGGATCTTCTAATCATCTTTCTCCCCAGTCCAGACCTAGTGAAGGGGGGAATAAGAGATGCTCGTTTCCCCTGTCTGCCCCCCTACCCTTTGCCTCAGGCACCCTTCCTCAGAGTCCAGGACCTACAGAGCTCAGTTATAGGGACCCAAAGCTCCCCTCCCACCAGCACAAATGACCTCTATTAATGATGATGGTTTGGGGGGGAAGATATGGGGAGTTCACTGAATTGGGCTGAACTTCTATTAAGCAGGACTTGGAGAGGGGATTAGAGAAAGCTGTGTTCAGGAATCTACCCTCAGAGGGAACTGAATTGGGGGAGGGGAAAGATGCACCAAGAGACCAAGGGAAATTCATGACTTGCCCAAATAAAGGAAAGAGATCCTTCGAGCCTTCCCCCCACCCCAGCTTCCTTAGGAAGAATCCCCTTGCCCAGGATACAAACATTAAACTGCTGATTCTGTGGGGGTGGGGTGAGATAGGGCTCGATTTTCCCGGAGAAACCCGAGAGCCCTCAAGGGGTTCGGAGGGGTACCTGGGAGCTGTTTGCCCCTTCTTAGGCCTTCAATGTTACTGGCCATCCTGGGAAATCCAAAATGAAATTCTGTTCTTCGAGTTCAGATCTCGACAGAGTTCTCCTGTTGTGATGGGCGACAGGAAGGCGCCAGACAGTCTGGGTCTGAGGTGGGGGCAACCAAACCGGAGGAGGAAGAAATCCCTCTAGTGGAGTATGGAGGCATCCAGGGGCCACCCCAGCAAGGGTCAGGGCTACAGTGACCTCTATCCCTCCAGGAATCATCAGTTATAACACTCCTAGGAGCTCCCTCCCCATGAGCCAAGCCCTCCCCAGGTTACAAGGTGCAGTCTGCTCTCCTGTTTCAGCTTCCAAGTCAGCCCCGGCTCTCTAGCCTGAGCTCAGACTCGGGGCGCGGCAATAGAGGCCTTAGGGCTCCCTAACTCAAACTGCTCTGGGTAATGGGACTCAGGGACCCGAGACGGGGAGGAAGATGTGGTCATTGTAGCCTTGTTCGTGGAGGGAGAGGGGGCCATCACCTTTTTGTACACACCCCCCCTCAGCGTCCACGGGAATAAGAAGACGACCAATATGCTGTCTCTCCCCCCACCACCACCATTCACTGGCAGACACACACGGACATGTACTAGACGGACGCACTCAAGCACGCACGCACACACACACACACACACACACACACACACACACACACTGAGGCGCACACTACACCCACTGTGAAATGGACACACTTCGAATCACACGGGCACAGACTGACACAGAGCACACTCAGATGGACAGACATATGACACTTAGACGGAAGGCGACACGGACAAAGAACAGGTCACACTGCCGTAAGCACAGGACCCACTTAGGCAGAGGGACAAGCAGAGACACAAGCACACGGACACAACACTCAGACACAACCTGTTCCGGCTTGCGGAAAGACCCGGGTACAAAGTTACGAAGTCGGCGTTGGTAAGGGTCCCTGGGGATCAGCTGCCCAGCCTGACCTCTCCCCAAGGCTGTTCCCTCCTAAGAGTGGGTATCACCGAGAAGGGGACAGGAGGACAAAGAGGACGGGGAGATGGGAAAAGGGGCACTTGCCAACCTGCCCCCCGACTGAAACCTGCTCCCCAGTCCGGCGGCTCTTCTCCGAGGCGGGGAAAGCTCCGAGGTTTCCGAGGCTATCCCTACCCCGCAGTCCTAACGGAAAGCCTTATCCACCCCCACCCCACCCCCCCAGTCCCAGACAGGCCAGAGGAGCTCGGCTTTCCTCCCAGTGCCAGCTCTCTCCTCTGCATTCTCTCTTCCGTTCTCCTCATCTCCGCCTTCCTCCGAGATGTCTCTGGCTCCCAGGTCCCCTTTCCCTAGCTCCGCGCTCCCGACTCTCTCCCTTTTCTCCCCGATCCCTTCTTTCCTCTCCTTCCTCTGCCCATTTTCGCTGCCCTCTCCTTTTCTTCCCGCTCCACTCCCTCCTTCCTTTTCCCTCTCCTTCCCTCCTCCCCCCTCCCCCTCCTCCCTCCCCAGTTCCCCTTCGGTTCCCCCCCCGACACCTCCGGCCCGGTTCCTCCCTCCAGCCCCCAGGCCCGGCCAGATCCCCTTTCCACGTTCCCGCCAGCTCCCCCGGCCAGAGGAACCGACAGGCTGGGAGCCCCGGGGCGCTGACCAAAGCCCGACTCAGTCTCCTGAGCGAGCCGCTCCGAACTTGCGAAACAACAGAAAGCAGCCCACAACATGTCGGTGTCAGCGGCCGGCCGACACCCCCTCCAGGCCGGGCTGCCCTCTCAGCCCGAACCCCGGGCCCCCAGGAGCCCAGGGCGGCGCACAAACAAGTTGTCTTACCATCCTGCGCACACACACACACACACACACACGCAGACACACACAGACACACACAGTCGCAGCACGCACACACATACACACATACAACACTCACAAATACTTCCTCGCTGCGCAGCCCTATCTGCCTCAGAGTGCACGGTTCCAGAGGCACCCAGCGCGGGGTCCGGAATCCTAAGTTGGGGTTCGGGGACCCCCGGGGAGGGGGCGGGGAGTCCCGGGGGGTCCAGCTCTCTTACCTGTGGGAGTCTCGCTTTCCAGCGCGCAGAGCTGAAAGGTGAGCGCCAGGATGAGTGCTTGGGCTCCAGTCATCGTGCGCCACCCTCGTGGGCCCCGGGGCCACGGGGAAAGAGTGTAGCCCGGAACCCCGGAGCCTCCCGAGCCGCCGGAGCCGGAGCGGAGCCGGGACTGGCACTGAGTCCGGAGCGGGCGCTGGAGCCGGAGCCGGAGCCCTGACGTCAGGAGCCCGAACAGCGGCCTCGCGTTCCAAAGGTGGGGGGCGCCTCCTGCCGGTCCTCGGCTGGAAGTGCGGAAGTCTGGAGAACCTGGGCAGAGACTGCGAAGCCCGCAACCTGCGCGGAAGTGGGCAGGGGGCGCCGCGACGCCGAATCCCCCGCTCGTGCGGCCGACCCGGGAACCACAGAACGGTCCGGATTCGGGGGCATCGTGAGCCGCTTCTGCGCCCACAGTATTCTGATCTGATCCATTAAGGGTCCGGAATCCATGAGACATTAGCTTTGCCCACACACACTCCCTTCTGGGCCCTTAAGGCACTCAGTCCCGGGATCAGTCCCTCCTGCCAGCGCCTGGACCAGAAACGTTCCCTCCCTCTCCCCCTTCGGGCCCACTCAGACACGTACTCAACCGCACACCCAGGAAGGCAGCCCTCCACAGAGATTCACTCACTCATGCACCCATTTTCAACCATGCACACCTTCTGAGCCCCCGCCTGGAGCACTATAAGCAGGCGCCCGTACCTAGCAGATCATGCACAAGGGCCTGAGGACCATCAGGTCCCCATTCAGGCAAGTCCGCTTCATCGAAGCCAAGTGGAAGCTCCAAAGGGGGACCTTAGACCTTAAAATGTTAGACCTGAAAGGGCCCTCAGTCCATAGAATGTCAGAGCTGGGAGGTCCTTAGAACCCAGGATGTCAGAGCTGGGAGGGCCCTTAGAACCCAGGAGGTCAGAGCTGGGAGGGCCCTTAGAACCCAGGAGGTCAGAGCTGGGAGGGCCCTTAGAATATAGAATGCCAGTGCTAGGAAGAATTTGGGGACCATAAAATGGCAGAACCTAAAGGAACCTTAAAGCACATAATATTGGAAGTATAAGGAGACTTAGCATATAAAAATGTTAAAGTGGAATATCAAATCTTAGAGATGCTATAGTTCAACCACATTACTTTACAATTGAAGAATCTAAACCTCAGAGAAGAAATTACTTGCCCAAAATCCCACAACCAAAGACAGTTAAAATCAGAATTCAGGTATCTTAACTCATATATTCTTTCCATCTTCCTTTATATGTGCTTATGATCAGTCAACAAACATTTATTAAGCACACGTCAGATATTTTGCTAAGAGCTAAAGATAGAAAGGAAGACAAAAACAATCCCTGCTCTCATATAGGCTAATGGGGGAGATAACATGCAAAGGACTAGGAACAAAAAAAGATACAGAAGTTTTGCACCTTCCTTGAAAAGGATAAGATCTGATTGGTCATAAAATTTATAGAAGCTGGAAGGGTTCTTAGAGATCCACTTATCCAATCTCTTCAATTTATAGGTAAATAAACTGAGATCCAAAGTCCCACAGGTAGTAAATAGAAGAATTTGGATTCAGATTCTGAGATTTTAAATAAAACCATTTTTTTTTCTTACTGTCATGCTGCTCAAGGGAGAAAGAGACAGAAACACAGAGACAGAAAGAGACAGAGAAACAAAAGGAGAGAGACAGAGACTGAGTATATGTATATATTTGTATCTACTTATACATACAGAGACGGAGACAGAGAGAAAAAGAGTTTCTTTGACAAAAAAAATAATAATTTTATGGAATTACAAATATTGCATATATTCATATATACACATATGTACATACACACACTTGGACACAGAGTCAGTCCCCAGCCTTCCCTAGCTCTAGTCCCGATTGCCTCTCCATCCCATCAGGAGAAAGTGCCTGCTGTTTGCTACTGTTTCTGAGATTTTAGGAAATTTAATCTGGCCAGCAGCTTCCTCACCTATGAAATGAAAAGCTTGCACTGAATGCTTTCTAAGATTCTTTTCAGCTTTAAAACTATCATCCCTTCAATTGTCTACCATCAGCAACTGCTCCCTCTGCAGGATGCTGGAGTCCCAGCAGCCCCTCACCCTTTGGATTAATTACATTCAGGTGCCTTTGTATGGAACTCACATCAACAGTGGACAAAGGTCTTGGAGAGGTGCCTAATGTCCAGAGCCTTTGGTCTCTTTTTTCTAGCTTCCTTAAGGCCAAGAGCTCAGGACAGGAGAGACAGTATGTAGTGCCAGGTGGAGTGTCAGAATTTCAGGGTAGCCTTAGAAGGGATCATTTTCTTTTTCCTCGTTAGTTCTATGTTGCAGTCAAATAGGACTATCTGAGGCTGTCATCTGTTATTATTAAGGGGGAGGAGGATTAAGATCATTTTCTTTTTTCCTTTAAGTATTTTCCAAAGATCATATTTATTCCTATTGCTTCTCTTAACCAGAAAATAGTATTCCTTTTCTCACCCCCACACCTTTGGCCAGATTGTCTGTTTCTCTTACCTAAAATATTCATTGTCCTTCCTCATCACTGCCTCTTGCAATTCCTAGCTCCCTTCAAGGCTCAACTCAGGGGCCAAGTCTAAAAAGAAGTCTTTCCTGATTCTCCAGTTGTTGGTGATCCCCTATACCCATCCATACCCCAAAAAAATCACTTTGTCTCTATTATGTTTTTATTTCTCTATTCCCATATAGAAAGAATGTGAGGATCAAGATTGTTTCATTTTTATATTTGTATCCCCTGGTGTCTAGAACACAGTAAACACTTAATAAAGGCTTGCTGAATTCAAGTGACCTCAGAATTCATCAAAACAATCACAAGAAATCTTTCAGCCTCTTGCCTGAATCAAGAAGACCTGAATTCAAATCCTGTCTCAGATATTTACTGGCTATGAGATTCTTGACAAGGCATTTAACATCTGTTTGCTTTGGTTTCCTTATCTGTAAGACAGGGATAATAATACTGAGGCACAGAATTATTGTGAAGCTCTGATGGATTAACATAAGTAAAGTGTTTTACAAACTTTAAAACACTAAATGAATGTGGGTTGGGTTTTTTTTGTTGTTTTTTTTTTTTTTGGGGGGGGAGGGCAAGGCAGTCAGGGTTAAGTGACTTGCCTAAAGTCACACAGCTAGGAAGTATCAAGTATCTAAAGACAGATTTGAATTTGGGTCCCTGACTCCAGAGCCAGTGCTCTATCCATTGGGCTACCTAGCTACCCCTAAATGCTGTAATTATTACCTCCCAAGGCAGTCCATTGCATAGACAGGGAGTTTTTCTTTACATACAGCACTGGAAGTCAAAAGTCCTGGGTTGGAGGCCCTTCCCCACTCAACTTTGCTACCTTAGGTCATTTACTAATTATGTAGCTGCAGGCTATGGAGTGTGTGGAGTGTCCAGGTAGGACTAGCACCTCTGGTAGGAGGACTACTGAGTCCTTTTCAGGGCTGCTGGTCCACCTTTGGTGTCCACCTTCACCCAGCTTTCACCTGTGGCTCCAAGAAGCTGGGACTATACTCACTGGTCACACCCCAGTAAATCCTCTTGGCAGATGGGCTAAGATAGGCTGAGAGTAACTGATGGACATAACCACCTGGTGAATGAGGGGGAAGTCTACCCCACACGTGTAAGCCTCCAGTGGAACGGGTGGAGGAGAAAAATGTGTTTCAATGACAACAAAGGCAGTTGAAGGGTCATCCTCGTGTTAGTGAGTCACTTGTGCCAGGGTCATCCACTGCATCCCAGGCCATCACCAAACACCTTGACTTTTGTCCTACCATTAATTAGACTTTGATGACTGGAAGAGACAGTGAAGCTGATAATTTTGTGCAGCTCACTTAAATCCAATTTATCCATAAGTCAAGCTATCATACCTTGATATCATTGGACCTCTTTAAAAATGAAGGACAAAAAATTACATGTAACTGTGGGCCAGAAGACCCTTAACCTCCACCATTGCTGATGGGTTCTCAAGGTTCATTATACTCCCTCAGTTTCTTCCTCTGTAAAACAGAAATTACAAGTTTAGCACTGATGCCTACCCCCGGGGTCCTTTGTAAGGGTCCACTGAAACAATTTCTGCTATGGTGCTTAGTAAACACAAAGTTTTTAACAGCCTTGAACTCTTTGTCTCATTCTCTTCCCCCCAAGAGCCCACACCCTTCCCAGTGGGAAAGCACTGATGTGAAAAATCTCCAGGAAGTGCCATTTCGGCTAATCCAGTGAGCTACTATAGGTGAAAATGCTTTGAATCCTGTAAAGTACCACAGTGATGTAAAATTATTTATACTATAATGCTGCAAAAATAGAAACCTCTCACCTCCCCATGGAGCTTTTCCCTAAGAGCTTCAAGTGCCTATGCAATCATTGTACTAGTTCCCCATTTTAGGGAATGGGATTATCTATATTTCTCTGGCTCAAGGAAGATGACTTTTCAAAATGAGATTATCCATACTTCTCAGGCTCTAGAAAGGTAACTTTTCAAAATGGGATTATCCATACTTCTCAGGCTCTAGGAAGGTGACTTTTCCAAAGCAACACAGCAAGTCGAAACCACTGAGACACCTCAAGACACTGGTCTGCGACCCAAATCTCATGGGGTCTCCTGAACCTCAACAACTACACTGATGCAACTGGGGATACTGAGGCAATTTTCATGTCTGAGACAAACAGAAAACATGACTGGGGAAATTAGTATAAGCATGACCTTAGATAAACTGTAAAATCAATTCAGTTAAGTTTGTTGAGGAGAAAGGGGGAAAGATGCCAGGACATATGAAAATTGCTGCTGGGACTGTCCTAGGAGACTAGGGGCAGAATGGGCCAAGATACCATGGCAATGGGGAAGCCATCTATCCATGAATATTCAGTTCTTAACTCCAAATCCAGAACTTTATCCACCTTGGTAACATTAATTTTATTATTAACTATTAATTAATTGTTCTTGCCAATTATGTACTGGACCAAGTTGTTTCTGTTCTGTTGGAGTACAGATGTTGTTGAGGGTCCCAGTCTCCTTGCCTTAGTTATAGCATCCCCATCCTTGAATGCCTTCTCATCACTAATTTCTGAGACCTTTTAGCTACAATTAGCTTTTCTTCTTTCTACATCTCTCCTTGACCCAACTCAAAGGCTACCTCCTCTGCTGAAAGTGATTTTCTTTTTCCCTGCATCTCATCTCTTCTCTAGTCTTCCTCTAGTGCCTCCTGCATTCTTTTATTTTTTTTTT
>JAJPUD010010626.1:41888-60417 GCA_023553655.1 Myrmecobius fasciatus | reverse complement strand
GGGGGGGGAAGGAAGGGAAAAGCTTGGGGAAAAAAAGTTTTTGCAGAGGTCAATGTAGAAAAATCACTCATATGTTTTGTAAATAAAAAGGTTTTAATAAAAAAAAAAGGAAAGATATGTTGCTCTATTTCTAGTTTCCACCAAACTGGTTTATTGTTTTCCCACTATTTTATGAAATAGTGAGTTCTTGCCTCCAAAACTTGTGTCTATGAATTTATGAAACATTAAATTACTATTATATTTTCCCTTCTGATTATTGGGCATCTAATCTATTTCACTGATCTATCACCCCAATTTTAAGCCAGTTCTTGATGGTTTTGAAAAGTACCACTAGGTAATACAGTTTGAAAACTGTTGCTGCTTGGCTTTTTTCCTTAATTTCTTTTTAAATTGATTATTTTGGGATTCTTGACCTGTTCTCTCTTCCAGATGAATTTTGCTATTTTTTTGAACTTTATAGAATAATTATTTGGCAGTTTGATAGATATGGAATTAAATAAGATCATTTGCATAGATAAAGGATTGTGGGAAGATCTCAGAATTGGACAGAAAATTACAAGCTTTCCAATTCTCCCCCTAAATGAGACAAAATAATCACTCAGGGCAAATGTAGAACACTACAAATAGATTATAATTGAATCAGAACTGTGGTCCTCCTAGTAGGACACAAAGAAGATCCAAAGAAAGATACTAGGGTTGAGGTTTGGCCTTTGAGAAATGGAAACACCTCAGGATAGCTTCCTTGAAATAGCAGGTAATGAGCCATGAGGCTAGCTACTTTGGGAGGTAGCCTTGATCTCAGCCACAAGAATTTTCACCTCATACAGTGTGAGATATCCCAGCTAAGGGAAAAATGAGGATCTTCTGCAGATAAGAAATGCCAGGCCCAGATGTGATGCTGAGATTCCTGCTGTGGGTGAGAAGGGACTGGAACATGGCCTGGTGAGTGTAGAAGTGGTGAGATGGAATGGTGCTGGATGTGGGCACTTTTAGAAGGGCAGAGTCTTTGGTTTCAGGTTTGAGACCAGAGAGGACAACTGAAGGAGGACTTAAGACCAGAGCAACAATTCCCATATCCCAGAATCGGAGGCTATTACAATAACAAACTTCTATTAAAAAAAATAATAACAGGCAACAGACAAAAATAAAATTAGAGAAAGTTACAATACATATAGAGAAGATCAGTGTTCATCTTCAGAGGATACTGAAGCAAAATAATATCAACAATAATTAATAATAATAATATTTTAATAATACCTATCCCAAAGAGGTTACGTAAAAAAGAATCCAGCGAAGATTCAAAAAAGACTTTAAAAATCAAATGAGAGAAATTGAGGAAATTTAAAGAAAAAAAAGAACAATCCAAGAAAAGCAAATTATGAAAAGAACATTAAACAAATGGAAAAAGTAACTAGAATATTAAGGGAAAATTTACTCCTTGAAAATTAAAGACGAAGTTATAAGAAATTTGGAAATAATAAAACATGAAGAATGAAAAAAATAGATGATAACATGAAACAAAAGAAAAACAGCTGATCTGAACAATAGATCAAGAAGAGAAAAAATAAGAATATTCTGTCTACTAGAAAACAAAAATTAAAAAAAACTAATCTTGATACAATAATATAAGAAATAAAAATTGTCCTGAAGTGTTAGAAGGGAAAATAGAAATAGAAAAAAAATCCATAACTCACCCTCTGAAAGAGATCCTATGAGGAAATCATACAGGAATATCATAGCTAAATTCTACAAACTCCAGCTCAAGGCAAAAAGAGTATGAGCAACAAGAAAAATATACTGGAACCATAAATAGAATCATACAAGAACTAGCAGTGTCTATACCAACAAATAACAAGTCTTGGAATACTTTATTTTGAAAAGCAAAAGAACTGGGGTTATATCCAAAAATATCATACCCAGCAAAGTTAAACATAATCCTAAATGAAAAAAAGTCATTCACTAAATTGTCAGAATTTCAGGATTTTATTGCAAAGAGACATGAATTTATTAAAAAAGTTGACATATAAGATCAAGAAAAATATAGAGTAAATACCAAGATTCATTTCAGGGGACTCAATAAGGACAAATTGTTTTTATACATAGAAATGTAAATCATATTTCTAAAGTTGTCATTAGTAATTGGGTAGTTTGAAAGTAAGATTGGGATAGAGCTGAGCATCATATGATTCTAAAAATATAACCATGCAGGAAAAAGTAAAATAGTATACAGTGAAGTACTAGAGGAAGAACTGACACAGAGAAAGTAGAGGGGTAGAAGGGCTGGCTGTTCTGTAACTTTACTCTCATTAGGAGTGGGTTAAAGAGGGACCAATAGACAGATAGATGAGATAGATAGATAGATAGATAGATAGATAGATAGATAGATAGATAGATAGATAGACAGATAGGTAGATAGATAAGGGTATAAAAGTTTTCAAAATTGAGAAAGAAATGAGACTTAGGGGATAGGATGAGGGGAGAGGAAAAAGGAAAGATTTTTAGAGGCATTTTACTCCCATCAGATCAGGGTTAAAGAGAATAACATACATTTAGAAAGGAATAACATTCTTCTAAAATATAAAGAAATAAGAGAATGAGGAAAGAGGATAAGGAGTGATATAGAAAGGTGTGTGGTTTAACAGGAATAGGATAAAGAGGAAACAATATACATATTTGGAAGGCTATAAAAGACTTCTAAATTCAGATAGAAACAAGAGAGCAAGAGAAAGGGGATGGGGGAGAGGATAAAGGAGGAATCCTTGAAAGTGAAAATAAGTTAAGTAATAGTAGGGCAAAGTGGTAGATAGAAGGAAAGCAGAGAAATTAAGAGAAATAGGAAATAAGAGAAATACAGAAACACAAGGTAAAGATCAGGAGTAGAATTTATTATATAAAAAAGCAGGGATAGTAATCATGATTTTAAACAAAGTTAAAGCTAAACTAGATTTAATCAAAAGACAAAAATAGGGAAACTACAGCATTTATCAGCTATATTAATCAAAATCAGTTTAGACTATTTAAAATTATTAGACGATAACCCTGGAACATTGCTTTGGTATAGGAAATGATGAGTTGGTAGAGTTAGAAATATATGGAAAGACTTGGACTTATGAAGGAAGATACTACCCAGACTCTGAAAAAAAAGGACAAATAAACCATACATCTTACATCGATATATATGAATGTATATGTGTGCATATGTATATGTCTATGTTTGTGTATATATGTGTATACATGTATCTATATCTATCTATAGTTAGTTTTAGCCTTTCTGGAAGAAAATAAGTAAGAAGGGGGAAAAAGAATAAAGTCAAAAATATAGCAGAGAACAAAAGAAAATCCATTGGGAACCAAAGAAAAGATGGACAGCTCTAACACAATATGTAATTGTTTTTTTATGTAGACTTTCTTGTAATGGAAATGTATTGACATTTTTTTAAACTCAGGTTCTACTGTGTTTTATACTTAAATTTAAAATAAATTTTAAAAATTACATAGAATAATTTTATGTTGTCTCGGGCAACATTTGAGAAATTTATATTTCTCCAATTGTTTAGAACTAACCTTAATTATATGAAGTATTTTGGAATTGTGTTCATATTTATGGGTTTGTTTTGATAGGTAGATTCCCAAGTATTTTATAATGTCTGTATCTTTTCTTCCTGAGTTTTGTTGGTATTAGGTAGAAATTTTGACGATTTCTGTGGGTTTATTTTATATTTCACAACTTTGTTGAATTTGCTAATTATTTAAACCATTTTTTTCTTTAGAAACACCTTTTATATTAATTTCATGTTGTTTTGAAATCACAGAAATCAGGTGAAGGAAATAAAATTAAGGGAACAAATACAACTAAAGATAACAGCATTTCCCCAAAGTTATTAGTTTTCAGGATCTCTGGATATGGGAGGGGAATAAAACCTATATATCATCTACTGTGCAAATTATTGAAAGGACTCAACCTTAGATCAAGACAGAGGCTGGGAATACCATACCCCAGGATCTCAGCTTCCTTCATCAAAGGTCTTGGAGTCCATTTGATCTTCCATCATCTTTCCTGCTAGGTGTGGACCTGTGAGTACTGGATCCTCTTGACTGTTGTGATTACTGTTCAGGTCTTCATATGGCCCACATCTTTGACCCTATCCCATATTCTGTCCTTCCTCCAATTCTTTGTCATAACTACTCTTCCCCTTGTGAACTCACCATTCACCAGAGTTAAGAGTTCAGCCCCTCTTATCTTCTTTTTTGATTACTTGACTTCCTGCCAATTGATTTTTACTCTTCTGTATCTTAACTAGCATTTTAATTGATTTTAGGGTTCTCTAAGTATGATATGATAACATTTGAAAAAAATGGTTTTATCTCCTCATTGCCTATTTTTACTCCAATTAATTTTCTTGTTTAGTGGTTATAGTTAGCATTTTGAAGACAATATTTCTTTTTTTTTTGCTTTTTGCTGAGGCAATTGGGGTTAAGTGACTTGCCCAGGGTCACACAGCTAGGAAGTGTTAAGTGTCTGAGATCAGATTTGAACTCAGGTCCTCCTGACTTCAGGGCTGGTGCTCTAACTACTGTGCCACCTAGCTGCCCCTTGAAGACAATATTTCATAAAAATGTTGATAATGGACAACCTTGCTTTACTTCATTCTTATTGGTAAGGCTTCTACTTTAACCTATTAGAGATAATGGTTGCTTGGGGTTTTAGAGAGATATAATTATTTTAAGAAAGATTCCACTTACTCTTATGCTTTCATTTAATTTTCTAAAGCAATGGGTATTGAATTTTATCAAAATATTTCTCATCATATATTGAGATGACTATATTATCTTTGTTTTTGTTATTGATATGGTCAATTATAATTTTATTTTTATAATATTGAACTAGATATGTATTGCTGATATATTTGGTCATAAATTTGGTCAAAAATCTTATTTTGTCATAGTATATGAATATTTTGATTTTTGTTATAATCTCCTTGTAAGCAAGTATGACTAACATGACAGAAAAAGAAAATGATAAATGCTAGAGTAAATTTGGAAAAATAGAAACACTAATGTAATATTAATGGGATTGTGAATTAATTCAATCATTCAGAAGAACAGTTTGGAACTATACTGAAAGTACATAAAACTGTAAAGCCTTTACACAGCAACAGCAGTACTAGGTTGGTATCACAAAGAGATCAAAAGAAAGAGGAAAAAGGGATAGCTAGATGGCATAGGTAGCTAGATTACCAACTCTGGCGTCATCAGGACCTGAGCTCAAATCTGACCTCAGTCACTTAACACTTCCTAGATGTATGACCCTGGAAAGTAATTTAATTCTTATAGAAAAACAAACAAAAGAAAAAGAAAAGGACCTGCTCTTTTTTGTGGTGGCTGGAAATTGAAGGTTTAACCATCAATTGTGAATGGCTGAACAAGATGTGATTCATGATTGTAATAGAATATTATTGTGCTATAAGGAATGAATCATTTCAGAAAAACCTGGATTGGATTTATATGAAATGATAAAAAATAAAATGAGCTGAACAAGGAGATCACTATCAACATAAACAAGAATATTTTAACTGTGAAAAAGTTAACTGCTCTGATCAAGACGATTTGGAGGACCTATCATAAAAGAAAAAAAAAATACCACCAAGGAGAGAACTAGAGCTCTAAGTGAATATTGAAGTATATTTTTTACTTTCTTAATTTTTTCTTGTTTGTGGGTGTGTTTACTTTTATAACACAGATAATATGGAAATATGTTTTGCATAGTGTCTTTTTTTCAAATTTAATGGGGCAAATATGTTGCCTTCACATGTAGAGTTGATGTCATATTGTTTGCGTTTTCAAGGGGTGGGGGAGATATGGGAGGGAGAAAGAATTTTGAACTCAACTTTTAAAAAATGAGTGGCAGTATATATTTATAAATATATTTGGGAAAGATTTATCAAAATAAAAAATAGATCATTTTAAAATCACATTTGTTCAGTACATTAAAAATAAATATTTGTAGATTTTTCTTTCCCTTAGTAGTCCAAATAACCAAACTTCTAAGACATCATTTAAAAGCCACATTAATTATGACTTAATTATAAGAGTACATATGCACATATAAATACATCCATTTGTATGTTTGCATAAAATATGAATTACATTCATAGCCAATTAAAATTAACTAATTAAAATTTGTAAGAGTAGTTTATTTCTTTAAGATAAATTCAATAATTCTGAAGATATTTAAATCAATAAGCAATTAGTTCCTGAGAGTATAATTTTAAAATGAAAGTTTTGAAATACAGTCTTAGAAAATCAGTTTTATAGTTTTATGATTGCAAGTTACAGATGATGTTTTGAGTTGCTATTCAAAAACATCTCAAGTATTTTAAAATGAAGAAAAAAATGCTTTCATGAAGCCGTTGCTATCGATTGCTACTTTTGAAAAACCCATTACTCTATTTAAGAAATGTGATTTTGGCTAAGCCTGTGCAAGTCCATGTTAATTTAAAATTTGTAGCAATCTATCTAAGTCTTAAGAAATAAAATAAATACATTAGTGATAATCTGGCCTACCTTTGGTGATTTTTTTTTGCTTCTAATGATTTTTCATGCGCAAAAACTTTTCAATGTAATTATTTTTAATGCAGTTATTATGACGTTTGTTTCAATTGCCTAGAACAAAGTCATTCAATAAAAAATGTCACATAGGCCTTTAAATTTTGCAACATGTTTTGTGTGAATATATTTGTATATGCCCATACACATGTATATACATGTAAATATACTTATATTGCCACATAAGTACACATAAGCTTAGTTTCATAGAAACCTTCAGACTTAAGCACTATTGACATTGCTATTCCTATCTTACAGACAAATAATAGGTTATAGATATATAATACAATGAGCACCAAGCAGAAATATATAGCATCAAAAAGTAACAGTACTTTAGAATATAAGATTTATCCAGCCTTGCATAGAAAAGAAAATATATTTGGGGAAAAACAAAAGAAAACAACAAAAATCCTAAATAAAAATCTTGGTAAATAATATTAAATTAGTTTGCATTGAAATTAAGATTAAAACTGAGGAAACACCAGAAATAATGTGTGTGTGTGTGTGTGTGTGTGTGTGTGTAATGCCAAGATTATTGAAACAAACAATATATTCTTCATCAATGATAAGAGAACATATTTTCACTCCTGACGACAAAGTTCTTGATGTGCTCTATGTGATAAGGACAAAATAGAGTAAAGAAAGGTTGGAGAGGTTAGGTGCAGGAGAGGGGGAGAGGATGTAAGAACTATCACCTCAGTCTAAATATGCACAAAAAAGGTCTGTGCTGGAGAAAACAAAATTTTGACAGTACAGATAGACCAATTAATTATTTAACTTGAAGAAAGAAGGGGGAAGCTTATAACACTTGTTAGAACAATCACAGATGTGATGACTATAAATAATAAAGGAAATGAAAATAACCAAAAATTATATGACTAATTCCCCATCCCTATCTTCATCATAATTTCCATTTTAACAACTTTAGGAGACTCATATTAAAAAATGAGATGACTTTTATATATGTCTTTCAGCATCTCTCTAGATTAGTAAATCTAGTTTTCATATGCTTTAGTTTGTTTCTTCAGCCTATGAGGTGTGACAGACATTCAATGACTCCTTTTGAGAAAGACATTATTAAAGTTTCTATTTACTTTTTGACATCTTCAAGTATCAGACATACTTTTTTTCAAAAATTATTACTGAATGTGGGTAATGTGTGTCAATAAAAATAGTAGTATATAATTTTAACTGATATAGTCTAGAATTTCCTTTTAAATCTTCAAAAAGTGCTCGATTCCCTATTCTTGCTTTTGAACTATGTGTTATCAACCAAACTATTTACCGTAAAACAATAGTTATATTTTAAGGAAATGTAAGTAATGCCAAAAGAAATCATAATCGAAACATAATTCTGTTGCACATTGGAGGTGCTGAACAAATTATTTGATGAATAAATTAAAAGTCAAAACTTTAATTATGTCATTTAAATGGGCTTTAAATACTTGATTCTTCCTTTGAAACTATTTGGCACATATTTTATCTGTCATTTCTATCTTATTTCCTTCTTTTCAATAATAATTAACTGATACCTTCGATTTTAGTCTCATATTTCTGTTTTACACATTGATTTTATTGATATTTTTTTACAAAATAACAAGAACACCACCAACTATGAAAACTAAAAGGATAAACCAATATGACCTTGATATGAGCCACTCATGCTGCTTATCAGTTCATTATGGTAGGTAAGATTTATTGTTTTTTAATAATTATAAAGTAATTTTACTTTGAAATAAAAATTTTCATCTTATGTCTATTTTCTTTATTCAAATTTTAAAATGCAATGCATTAATTGACTCAATGTGGTTCTTCAAGGTACTCTTAAATTATAGTCTTTCTAATATTAAAAGATATGAAGCAAAGAAAAAAAATTTAAATGAATATCACTCAGTATATCGGGTGCTTAATTCACAATTTTAAAATCAAGTATTTATTTCTAATTCAGTGAAGCTGGGGGAAAGATATTTATTCCTTTTTCATATTAATCTGTGAATTTGAAAAAAAAGCTTAAAATGATCTCATAAACAAGAAAAGTGAAAATTAAAAAGAGCAAAAATGCAAATCCAAGTAAGGCATGAACATATCCTCCACTCTTGGCTTATGTTTGTTTCAATACTTTATCAGAATATGTGATTTCATTGGTAAGTGGTCATATCCATGTAGACTGCAAGCCTTCTAAAATTTAGTAAATTTGGTGAGTTCCTGGAGTCAATGTAGTGCTCACAAATGCATATGTATCTTAACTGCCTTAGCAGAGACAATATATAAAAAAGTAAGGATGACAAAAGTCCTCTTAGGATCAGAGAATATCTAAAATAATATAACATCCATGCATAGAGGTGTCAAAATAGAAAGGAGTGAGAACTGTTCAAACCTTTTTCCCCTTTCAGGTTTACAGATCTGAACTTTAAGTACCTTTATAATAATGGGAGATTTAAGATCAATTCATAATGCTATTTAGTCTCACCAAATTCCCTCAAGACCCATTACAATAGCATTCTCTTTTATCTGTTTTTAATGTTCTTCAAAAAGCTCTGGAATTGAAAAGCTTGGTTTTAATGAAGGTCTTGGCAATGAGGCTTGAATGCTCATTATTTATGAATATCATTAGCTGTCAATAATGATTAAAAAAAATTGAGCCAACACACTTGACAGCATGACCTCAGGTTTAAAGAAAATGTCATTTAAAAAATGTTAAGAATTTTTTTTCTTTTGATATTGAGTCTTAGTCTGCACATTTATACAGATTTCTTTAATGCTGCCCATGAAAGATTTCAAATAAGCTTTCATTCCAACATTTTATCTGGCAAAAGTGGTATCAATTTCTCAGCATAATCTCTTCTCATTATGCTAAAGTAGATTCATTTTCTACCTATTTTATGTCCTACTACTCCTTTATGTAGATTTGCAAATCTAAAATTATCAGAAGGGAAACTTAAAAGAACAAGTTATTTTGCTGTTATTTATTACTTTTTGTTTTTTTTTTAATTAGATTCTTTATTTTAACAGTAAAGAAGTTATTATTATTGTGGGGAATTATAAAGGTTACAAAAATATTCTTATTTTCTTGGTGCAACATGGTATACTCTGGTCTCACTTTCTTAGATCTATTACCAGATCTATTACCTTTTATTCTCTGAACCTAGTGCTCTCCATACTTAAAGAATTGAAAAGCTTCTCTTCTCCCACCATTTTTTCAAGCCCCTATAGATTTTATTGCTTTTAATTTTATTATCAGACAACAGCCAACACCACAATTCCATTTAACTATAATATCAAATTAGCTTATATTTATAAAGGAATATTTACTTAAAATATAGTAAGAATAAACACACCAAAATTTCCCCCCAAACTTTGGGAAGATAATCTAATTTACATTATCTTATTCTGGGGTGGAGGTTGGGGGGTAGGGAAAGGGGTAGTTAAACTCACAATTTAGCTCAGATTTTACATACATAGCAAGAATTCTACCAAATCCAAATCTAAAGTCCTACTGAGATGGTGCAAAGAGCCATTTTCCTCATAGTTTCCTTTATGGGCTAATTGTAAAACTCAAACTGGAATCCCTTGGTTAGAATTGCCCTTCCTTCACACAGAGCTGAAAAGGACAAATAAAACAGATAAAAATTCCAGGCGCTGTTTTTGACAAATGGTCTAAAAGAACATAATGAGAAAGGAGGTAACCCTTAGGACTCTTCTTTCATATCATTGCATGAACTACTATAAGTGAATGAATCCCTTACCCTTAAATACAAATTGAAGCGAATAGTTGCCCTGTAGTTCATAGTCTATGCCCAAACGTAATTTTAAAGACTCTGACTAAATAGTTCTGTCTATACAGTCAATTGGTGAGGGTAAGAGGAATGGTCAGGGGAAGATACTGCTTTCAAAAGTTCATGTGTAAATTAGTTCTATCTCCAGGGCTAACTCTGGAGTGTCTCCTGAGTTGGTGATGTCAATTTAGATGCCTTAGGTATGAATCAAACCCTCATTACTTTGTGATTAAATTGCTATGGTTTGTTAAGGTATCATCTATGTGTATTTTTTTTCCTAATTGGAATAATGGAGAATATCAGAATCACAGAATAAGTCTTGGAATCCATACGGTCCTTAAAGGCCATTAATTTCAACCTATACATAAATAAGAAAAGATCTACTCAGCAATTGGTCTTCCAGTCTTTAAGTCCTGAGGCAATCCATTCCCCTTTTTTGATATATGTGATTATTGGGAAGATTTTTCTTCATATCTTTTTAAAAGATGTTTTATGTATAAGTGCAACATCATTTGACATTTCAATACAAAAATAATAAAATTTACATTTTTCAGGAAATAAACTTCTTTTACACACTGTTTTTTTTTTTAAACATAAGACAGTAATGACAACTTTTCCTTTGTTTTGACATCAAAACTAAGTTTGCTACTCTCTTAACTTTGGCTCATTGCTCCTTATTGAACCTTTAAGGGTCAGGCCAAAAATGAAAAAAAAATCTGTTCTCTGTTTCAGCTTTTCTTATATTTAAAGCCAGTTATTATGTACCACTCTATTTGAATCTTTTCTAGGCAAGCAGAACAATACAAAAAATTATTCATTACTAAATGATGGAGTTGTAAAGTTTTTATGTGCAGAAAAAATATTTTTTCTCCTTATTTTCTAAGGATTAAAACAGATATTAAATAAAATTTATTCCTGGGTAGGTATATAAAGCTTGGAATTTTGGAAACCTAGTATTTCAATAAAGGAAAAAAAACTATAATAAAATCTTATATTTTATATGTATTTTGTCTATACAGTATTAATAGCAGTAATGATAAAAATTACTGACAATTAGATCATATATGACAAATATATGGATAATATTTTGTTCTTTGCTATTCTTATTTTATGTTTACATGGCATTTTGATTCTAAATATTTTTTTTTCTTTTTCAAGGTACATTGGATTAAATAAGATTAATATAAATTAATCATACTGGTATCTATGCAGTCTAATAAAAGTTCTGGAAGTCATCTGTACTAACTTTGGGTATTGTTTGAATTTAATATTCAGCTTTCATTTCCATAAAAGCTAGCCTTTTTGCCCTTTGTCAAGCTGTCTAGCCAAAAGGTTGTCTGCCTCATTTCCATTACTAAAAGGAACGTGCTTTTCAAGTTAAAACTAATTGTTCTTAAGGATAAAAGTTGAATTCAACTACCCCCTCAGATGACTCAGTTAGATGTCTCAAGTTTAGTGTGGCATATCTAATAAACACTGTTGATTTTCTCCATTTGATATAAAAAGTGACTCATCTTTTCCTTCTTTTCTCCTTCCTTATTCCCTCTCATTCCCTTCATTTTTTTTTACTTCCCCCTCTCTCCTTTACTTCCTTAAGTCCTTTCTGCTGTCAAGATATTAGGAGACACACTGTTTTCTCAGCTAAGGATCAGCAAGTGGACTGTGCCTCAAGTTTGGCAAAATAACTCTCCTTTGCATTTATGCTGTGGATGATCTAACTCTCTTGAGGCACCAGCCATTCTCTGAGGGATTGTAATTTTCATATTAATCAATAATTATTATATTTGTTGTAGCTCCCCTATTTCCCAGGGACCTTACAATAAGAAGCAGCCAAGATGATGTAATATAGCAGAAAGTAATCAATTAACTCTCCAGGTACCTGTGCTTTTGTAACAACTCTGAACTAGAGACTTCATCCCTATTCCTAAACACAAAATCTGGTTCTCTACCCTATTGAGACAATTTAGGGACTGTTCCCACAGAAACCAAACCAAGAAATACCTACCATGGAAATTGTTTAATCAAGAATTAGGAATGACTGTCTTGGGTCTTAATCCTTTGTGGGTTTTAGGTTTATAAGCCCTACTCCTGTCCCAGAAAGTATCACTCAGGAGGGCTTCTGTTTGCAAGCATTTTCCTCACTTTGAATTTAAACTTCTCTTTGATTCCTAATTCTCCTTTATTTGGCCTGTTTTGTTCAGCTGTAACCACTCACAGGTTGGAAACTGGTCTGGTTGACAATGCCTTACTTCTTTCCTTTCTTCCTTCCTTCTTTCCTTCTTTCCTTCCTTCCTGCCTCTCTCTTCCTTAATTTTTCCTGCTTTATTTCCTTTCTTCCTTCAGTCCTTTTTTTTATCCTTCCCTTTTTCCTTCCTTCGTCCCTCCCTACATTCTTTATTTCTTTCCTTTCTTCCCTTATTTCATTCCTTTTTTTCCTCTTTCCTCCTCCTTTTTCTTCCCCCTTACTTATTTCCTTCTTTCCTTTATTTATTCTTTCTGCCCCCTCTTTTCTTTTTTTCCTTATATCCTTCCTTTTTTCCTTTCTTTCATCTTTTCCCTTTTCTTTACTTCCTTCTTCCTTCCTTCCTTCTTCCCTCCCTTCCTTTCTTCCTTAATTCCCTTTCTTTTTTTCTTCCTTTCCTTAGGAATAATAATAATCATCACCATCACTATTAGTTTCCCCCATTTTTTAACTTGGGAGAATCCAAGTGTGTTCTAAAAACTGCATTTTATATTACCATTATTAACTAAGTAACCCTATTCCAAAATAAATTTTCAGTAATAAGTTAATTAATTTAATTACTAAATTAAACCATATATGTTAGTTTAACCTGAATTTATCAAAATGTAAAATATATTTTAGGGAGAATCTTAGGTTTTAATGGGGAAATTGAGAAAAAAATGTTTAAACTGAAAATGAATTGTTTTTAGTTGACTTTTATCCTATTTAATATAAAATTTAGAATGACCTCCTATAGTATTACTGCTACTGCTGCTGCTGTTATTGCAGCTAGTGTTGCTGCTATTATTACAACTAGTGCTGCTGCTACTACTGCTGCTACTGTGTTGCTGCTATTATTATTATTATTATTTTTAAATTAACACAAATCTATTTTCTCTCCATTATGTTTCCCTTTTTTGGAGGGGGGGGGAAATCTTATCGTCTTATAAGATTATATCAACCCCAAAACTCAACATTTCATTACCCCTGACTCAGGGAGTGTTGGGAACTTTTCTTCCTCTCAAATTAGAGACAGAGGAGTAGGAAGAATGGAGAGCTTCTCCCAGATCCGCCATTTAAGGCAGATATCAAGAGCAAAGTTGTATCTTAACATTTCCCAATTGTTTTTCTTTATCATGCTTCTCCTTTCCCCAATGTCAGGTATACAGTCTTCCCCTTTCCAGAAAAAAAAAAAAAACACCCAACTGCAAGTGACTTTTTAATTTCTTTTTTTTTTTATTTCTATAAGTTGTCTTTACCCAAAACATTGTAGTTTCTTGAAGCCAGGAGCTATCTAAGTTAAGATGACCTATGTTTAAATCTTGCTTCAGATCCATAATAATTATTTTGCCCTAATGTTTTCATTTAGTCACTCATTATTTCAGGAAATTCTAAAATAAATAGTATATGACTAAGATAATTTGCCAATCTGAACTAGTGAGAGGGATTTCCTGTCATGGAAATTAGTAATACAATGAAATCACCAATATAGCCCCCTGTTTTAGGGAACTATATTAGTCCCCTATCTAAGGAATAGTTATTCTTTATTCCAAAACAATATTCTACTGTGTGAAATAATGATAATTCCATCATTTTTAAATGATATTATCTCTTTCTCTGAGTTAAGATATTGAAGACTCTTTTAAAAATAAATTTATTATCCAGGAACAGTAACATATTAAGGAATTTGTTTTTGTTATTTTTGTTTAGTTGTTTCAGTAAAGTCTGATTCTTTGTTATCCCATTTAAGGTTTTCTTGGCAAACAAACTGGAGTGGTTTTACTTCTACAATTACATTTAGAGATGACTAGACTTAGGCAAACATGATTAAGTGATTTACCTGGGTTTCATAGCTGGTAAGTTTCTGAGGTCAGAGTTGAACTCTGGGAGACCAGTATTCCAGACTTCAGGCCTGGAACTATATCCACTGAGCCACAACAATTACCAAGCATTTATATCATAATTTAAAGTAGTTTTTATGTTATTATATATATAATATAATCAGTAAAATTTTTCATTTTGTTTTAATATTCCAACTGCCTCACATGGTGTCTTTAACAAAGTAAGTATTTAATAAACATTTATGTTGGGTTACACTGAATTAGTACAGGATATAGAGGTATATTTTAGATCAAAGAAAAGTGAATAGCACTAAATGTTTTTACACCCTTATAGGGCCATTAGCTTCAGTAGATATTCAAAAAACATAAAAGAAGAAAAAGAAGAAAGAATGAAAGAGTATTCAAGGACAACTGTGCTTCTTTCTGTCAAGGGCATTTTGGTATCCAATTACAGTTTTTGTCTTATCTTTTTTTATCCCTCTTTTTCCTTTTTTCTCAACAAAGTTGACAGACAACTTATTTACCATTATCACATGATCCTTCATATAATTAAACATTTTAATACAGATAAAATAGATTTAGGCAATGAGGTGGCACAGTGAATAGAGAGTTGGATATGGGATCAGGAAAAATCATTTTCATTTGTTGAAATCTGCCCTCTGACATTTATTAGGTATATGACCCTTTGCATTTGTTTTTTAGGATGACAATCAACTGTGAGTGGTTAACAATTAATGAGAAAAATAATATTCCAATGAGATGTTGGGCTATATCACAATAAGGTTCTTAAGTTCCCTGATTTCGATCACCCAAATCTTGGTCAAAGATATTTACTAACTTTTATATTGCCTCTCTGACAAAAAGGAGGATCCCCACTTTCCAAGACCTTTCTTGACATACACAAAGAGTGAGTCATACTTGACACAAAGTATGCATCCATTAGCCCAAAGTTAGAATTTCTTTTACTGTCTAATAGATCTTGGTTTGAGTAAATCTGTAAGAGATTTATGACACTGTTTGGCTTCTGTTTGAGGAGGTGGGGGGGAAGAGAGAAAATGTGAAGTGGATTTTAAATCAAGATCTTCTAACACCAGAAATTCTTTTCTTTACTCAAAATCTATGATACAATGATCTAAGAAAATTAGTCTTATAAATAAAAGAGGAGATATTTTTTTAATGATTAAAAATCTTGGAATTTTGGACTGACAATTGAAATTATAGTATTATTGTTTCCTGCTAGTTCAAGACAATTAACAATTTTTAGAAATTATGTATTCTGACTAGTCACAGTTATATGAATCCCTTAATTCTTTTAAATTTAAAAATTAGATTTAATGATTGTCTCAGTTTCTTCAATGGGAAAATGAGCTGGATAGGAATAGCAAATCATGTCTGTATCTTTGCCCATAAAATTACAACTAAATTAAGAAAGAGTTGCCCATTTCTGAAAAATGACTGAAAAACAGCAAATATAAGCTTTAAAATTCTGCCAAAATCGATTTAGGTAGGTGGAGCCAAGATGGCGGAGTGAAAACGTGACTCTCTGTGTCCTCCTCCGATCTTCTTTCAAATCAACAATAAAATAAGCCTCTGAACTGATCTTCAAGTCAACGAATCCAGAAGTATTTGGACACTGCTTTAGGATATCTATTAAGAACTTCATATCAGTTTTGTTTAACTCAGACAGAGGAATAAAAAGTGGTCTCTGTACGGGCCAGAAGTGAGGGTGGTTCTAAGCTCAGTGTGGCAAAAACTCCAAACTCCAAACACCTGGAGTTTATCTGAGGCACTCAGGACACTCTGCCCTGATTGGGGACAGGTGTTCTGGCAGATTGGCCTTTTTTAAGGAGGAATTCAGACTTAGTCCTAGCCCCCACCGGCCCACCACCTTAAGTTAATTTGACAAATTGCCCCAGGGCAAAGTCCTTCAGCCGCTGGTTTTTCGAGCCTTAAAGAGACATCCATGCTGTTTAAAAAAAAAAAAAAGAAGAAGCAAAAGACAGCTCTCACCATAGACAGCTTCTATCAATAGAAAGAAGGGCTGACCCCAGATCCTGAGGTTCCTTTAGACAAAACTCCAGAGGAAGTTATTAAGGACCATCACTTGTCCCCTTTTAAAAAGACCTTTCAGGAAGATTTCATAAAGAACATCAAAAAAGAGCTGGAGGATCCCTTAAAGAGATATTCATGCTGTCTAAAAAAAATGAAGAGGCAAAAGAGAGCTCTCACCATAGACAGCTTTTACAAAGAGAAAGAGGAGAAGACCCCAGATTCAGAAGTTCCATTAGAAATAACTCCAGAGGGAATCAGCAAGGATCATCACTGGTCCCAGTTTCAAAAGGCCTTTCTGGAAGATTGCTTAAAGAACCTAATAAAAGAACTGGAGGATGAATGGGAAAATAAATTGAAATTAGTGCAAGAAGGATACATTATCTTGCAAGAAGGATATGATGCCCTGCAAAAGAGATTTGAAAAAGACACCAATGTATTGAAAAATAAAATTAGTGAAGTGGAAAAAGAGTGCAATGAACAAAAAAATTCAATTGGCCAGTTACAAATGGAGCGTAAAAAGGTAACTGAAGAAAACAACACTTTAAAAATAAGAATTAAACAAATGCAAGTGAATGACTCAATAAGACTTCAAGAATCAGTCAAACAAAAACAAAAAAAATGAAAAATTAGAAGAAAATATGAAATAACTCCTAGGAAAAACAACTGACATGGAAAATAGATCTAGGAGAGACAATCTAAGGATTATTGGACTTCCTGAAAGCCATGATGAAAAAAAGAATCTAAACACTATCTCCCAGGAAATCCTGAAAGAAAACTGCCCTGAGATTGTAGAATCAAAAGGCAAAATCACGATTGAAAGAATTCACCGATCACGTCCTGAAAGATACCCCAAAATTAAGACCCTAAGGAATATCGTGGCTAAACTTTAGGACTATAGCATTAAGGAACAGATTCTGCTAGCAGCTAGAAAGATACAATTCAAATACCCTGGATCAATAATTAGAATCACACAGGATCTGTCAGCCTCCACACTGAAGGACAGAAGGGCCTGGAACCAGATATTCCCAAGGGCAAAGGAACTTGGATTACAGCCAAGAATATCCGATCCAGCTAGAATGAGCATTATCTTCCAGGGAAGAAGATGGTCATTCAATGATATAGGTGAATTTCACCTATTTCTAATGAAAAGACCAGATCTGAACAAGAAATTCGACATCCAAATATAGAACTCAAGAGATGCATAAAAAGGCAAAAAGGAAAGGACTCTTGAGAACTTTATTTTTACTAGAGGGATGCTTAAAATTTGTGGGTAAAATTAACAAGATATTACTTTGATAATATGAAAAATAGAACTAGAGGGGGAAAGGTTGTCATACTGGGGAAAAGAGGGGAAAAGTGGTAAAAAAAAGGAGGTAAAAACAAGGTAAAATTTCTTGAAGAGGCAAAGAAAACCTAATATAATTGAGAGAAAGAGGAGAGGGAGTTGAACATTGTGTAAATCTCACTCTCATCAGGTTGGGCTCTAAAAGTGTATATCAGACACTTGATTTCACATAGAAACTTGTCTGTTGCTAGAGGGAAGTGGGAGGGAAAGGAGGAAAAGAAAGGGATAAACTAATAGAAGGGAAAATAGAAGAATCAGGGGAAAGGAGTAAAAACAGGGGGAAGGGATCTAAAGGGTGGAGTATTGTTTGGGGGAGAGGGTCATCAAAAGCAAAGTACTGAGGAGGGGGGAAGGGAGAAAGGGGAAAGGAAAGGGGAAAACATAACTTGGGTAAATAAGATGGCAGGAAAAAAAGAATTAGTTATTCTATCTGTGAATGTAAATGGGATGAACTCTCCAATAAAGCGGAAGCAGTAGCAGAATGGATTAAAAAACAGAATCCCACAATATGTTGTCTAGAAGAAACACATCTAAAACATAGTGACACATAGAGGATGAAGGTAAAAGGCTGGAGCAGGACCTATTATGCTTCAGGTGAACAAAAAAAGCAGGGGTAGCAATCCTTACCTCAGATCAAGTAAAAGCCAAGATAGATCTAATCAAAAGAGATAAGGAAGGAAACTATATT
>JAJPUD010010626.1:0-34782 GCA_023553655.1 Myrmecobius fasciatus | reverse complement strand
AGATAACAATGAATGTTGGAGGGGATATGGGAAAACTGGGACACTAATACATTGTTGGTGGAACTGTCAACGGATCCAACCATTCTGGAGAGCAATTTGGAGCTATGCTCAAAAAGTTGTCAAACTGTGCATACCCTTTGACCCAGCAGTGTTTCTACTGGGCCTATATCCCAAAGAGATCTCAGGGAGGGAAAGGGACCCACGTGTGCAAGAATGTTTGTGGCAGCTCTTTTTGTAGTGGCTAGAAACTGGAAACTGAAGGGATGCCCATCAATTGGAGAGTGGCTGAATAAATTGTGGTATATGAATGTTATGGAATATTATTGCTCTGGAAGAAACGACCAGCAAGACAATTTCAGAGAGGCCTGGAGGGACTTGCATGAACTGATGCTGAGTCAAATGAGCAGAACCAGGAGATCATCATACACAGCAACAACAGTATTACATGATGATCAATTCTGATGGACATGGCTCTCTGCAACAAAGAATTGTCTCAAACCAGTTCCAATTGTTCACTGAAGAAAACCATATACACCCAGAGAGAGGGAAATGAAATATGGACCACAACGTAACATTTTCATGATCTCTATTGACATTTGCTTGCATTGTGTTGCCTTTCTTTGATTCTTTTTTTTTCTTTAGATAGGATTTTTCTTGCATAACTTCTCAAGCATTTCAACATTATTAACATGTAGTGGACTTCCTGCCATCTAGGGGAGGGGAGGGGACTGGGGGTAAAATTTGTAATGGAAAGCTTTGTAAAGATTAATGTTGGGGAACTACCCATATATATGTTATACAAATAAAAAGCTTTAATAAAAAAATAAAAATTAAATAAAAATTAAAAAAAATTTAAAAAATAAGAAAAAAATAAGAATTGAACAAATGCAAGCCAATGACTCAATAAGACTTCAAGAATCAATCAAACAAAAACGAAAAAATGAAATATTAGAAGAAAATATGAAATATCTTCTAGGAAAAACAACTGACTTGGAAAATAGATCTAGGAGAGACAATCTAAGGATTATTGGACTACCTGAAAGCCATGATGAAAAAAAGAATCTAAACATTATCTTCCATGCAATCCTGAAAGAAAACTGCCCTGAGATTGTAGAATCAGAAGGCAAAATCACCATTGAAAGAATTCAACGATCACCTCCTGAAAGGGACCCCAAAATTAAAACCCCAAGGAATATTGTGGCTAAATTTCAGGACTCTAGCACCAAGGAAAAAATTCTGCCAGCAGGTAGAAAGAAACAATTCAAATACCGAGGATCAACAATTGGAATCACACATGTTCTTTCACCCTCCACATTAAAGGAATGAAGGGCCTGGAACCAGATATTCTGAAAGCAAAGAAATTTGGATTACAGCCAAGAATAACCTATCCAGCTAGAATGACCATTATCCTCCAGGGAAAAAGATGGTCATTCAATGATATAGGTGAATTTCACCTATTTCTAATGAAAAGACCAGTTCTGAACAAAAAATTCAACATCCAAACAAAGAACTTAAGAGAAGCATAAAAAGGTAAAAAAGATATGACCTGAGAACTTTATTTCTAATATGGGGATACTTAAAGTTTGGGGGTATAATTAACTAGATATTACTTTGATAATATGAAAAAGAAAACTAGAGGTGGAAAGGTTGTCATACTGAGGGAAAAGAGGGAAAAAGTGGTAAAATAAGATCTAAACAAAAAGGCAGTAAATTCTGCCAAAATCTTATTTTATAAGTGAGTCTAATAATACTGATGGTATAGATTTTGGAATCATTTAGATGCTGTCCTCATTACTATCCAGATTACAATCCACATTTTGGAGCATGAAATAGTTCATGTTAAAATATCAAACTTCCAAAAGTTGTATACCTACTTAAAGGTATAATGGTATAATGGTGTATATATAATGGTAAAATAGTTAGAAGGTACATTTTTTTTAAATTTTCTTAATTGCCATGTCATAGAAGACAAATTAAATTGTCTGCAAAAAAATGTGGTCATTTATTTTTCTATTCATTAAATTTTTCTACAAAATTATATTACATATGTGTTCTCAATTAATATATATTTTTGGACTTCTTCTTTGATCTTTTTTTTTTAGGTTTTAAGCAAAAGTATTTATTAAGATAATAGCAAAATTATAAACTTCTCCCACAAAAGCCTAGGGGTCTTGTTATTGTAGTTGTATGATTGTTTTTCAGTTATGTGTTTGTAATCTTAGAGTTTTCTTTCTTTCTTTTTCCTTTTTATAAAGCTTTTAATTTTCAAAACATGCATAGATAATTCTCAACCATCATCCTTGAAAAACTTTGCTAAATATCTTATTTAAATTTTTTGCATCAATATTCATTAGGGAAATTGGTCTATAGTTTTCCTTTTTTGTTTTCACTCTACCAGGTTTAGCTATCAGCACCATATCTGTGTCATAAAAGGAATTTGGTAGTACACCTTCTTTCCCTATTTTTTCAAATAGTTTATATAGTATTGGAATTAATTGTTCTTTGAATGTTTGGTAGAATTCACATGTAAATGAATCTGGCCCTGGAGATTTTTTCTTAGGGATTTGATTAATAGCTTGTTTTATTTCTTTTTCTAAAATGGGACTATTTAAATAGTTTATTTCCTCTTCTGTTAACCTGAGCAATCTATATTTTTGTAGATATTCCTCCATTTCATTTAGATTATCAAATTTATTGGCATAAAGTTGGGCAAAGTAATTCCTAATTATTAATCTAACTTCTTCGTTGGGGGAGAGTTCTCCCTTATCATTTTTGCGACTAACGATTTGATTTTCCTCTTTCCTTTTTCTAATTAAATTAACTAGAGTCTTATCTATTTTGTTGGTTTTTTCATAAAACCACCTCTTAGCATTATTTATTAATTTAATAGTTTTCTTATTTTCAATTTTATTAATCTCCCCTTTTATTTTCAGAATTTCCAATTTGGTATTTAATTGAGGGTTTTTAATTTGGTCTTTTTCTAGCTTTTTTAATTGTAAGCCCAGTTCATTGATCTCATCTTTCCCTGTTTTATGCAAGTAAGCATCTAGAGTTATAAAATTACCCCTTATAACTGCTTTGGCCATATCCCACAAATTTTGGTATGTTGTCTCCTTATTGTCATTCTCCTGGATGAAATTATTGATTGTGTCTATGATTTGCTCTTTCACCCATTCCTTCTTTAGAATTAGATTATTTAATTCCAATTAACTTTTGGTCTGTTTTCTCCTGGCCTTATATTGTATGTGATTTTTATTTCATCATGATCTGAGAAAGATGCATTTAATATTTCTGTCTTTCTGCATTTGATTTTGAGGTTTTTATGCCCTAATACATGGACAATTTTGTATAAGTTCCATGGACAGCTGAGAAAAAAGTAAACTCCCTACTGTCTCCATTCAAATTTCTCCATAGATCTATCATATCTAACTTTTCTAGCAATTGGTTTACCTCCCTAGTTTCTTTCTTATTTATTTTGTGGTTTGATTTATCTAATTCTGAGAGAGCAAGGTTGAGATCCCCCACTAGTATCGTTTGGCTGTCTATTTTTTCTTGCATATCTCTTAATTTCTCCCTTAGGAATTTGGATGCTATTGCACTTGTTGCATATATATTTAGTATTGATATTGCTACATTATATATGGTACCCTTTAGTAAAATATAGTTTCCTTCCTTATCTCTTTTAATCAGATCTATCTTTGCTTTTACTTGATCTGAGATCAGGATTCCTACCTCTGTTTTTTTTTTGTTCACCTAAAGCATAATACATTCTGCTCCAGCTTTTTACCTTCACCCTGTGTGTGTCTCTATGCTTTATATGTGTTTCTTGTAAACAGCATATTGTTGCATTCTGGTTTTTAATCCAGTCTGCTATTAACTTCCTCTTTATGGCAGACTTCATTCCATTCACATTTATTTAGTTACACATTACTTAAAATAACTAATTCTGTATTTCCTGCTATCTTATTTACCCAAGTTATGTTTTTCTCTTTTCTTTCCTTTCCCCTTTCTCCCTTCCCCTCTCCACAATATTTTGCTTTTGATGAACGCCTCGCTGAAACCGTCCTCCCCCATTTAAAGGACCTCCTCCTCTTTTAATCCTTTCCCTGATTCTTCTCTTTTCCCTTGTATTAGTCTATGCTTTTTTTTAAAGCCTTTCCCTCTCACTTCCCTAAAAGTAAGGACAAGTTTCTCTGTGAAACCAAATGTGTCTGATATACTCTTTTCAAGCCCATTCTGATAAGAGTAAGATTTATACAGTGCTCATCTCTTTCCCTTTTTTCCCTAAAATATATTAGCTTTTCTTTGCCCCTTCATGAGGTTTTATCTTATTTTACCTCCTTTTTTAACATTATTTTCCCACGTTTACCCTCTTTTTCCCCATATGATAGCCTTTCCACCTCTAGTTTCTTTTTCATATTGTCAAAGTAATATCAAATTATTCCCATATTCTTTAAGTATACCTATAGTAGTAATATATTTCTCAAGAGTTCTTTCTTTTTTACCTTTTTATGCTTCTCTTGAGTTCTGTGTTTGGAGATCAATTTTTTTTTTTTGTTCAGCTCTGGTCTTTTCATTATAAATAGGTGAAATTCTTCTGTATCATTAAATGATGATATTCTTCCCTGACAGATAATTTTCATTTTAGCTGAATAAGTTATTCTTGGCTGTAATCCAAATCCCTTTGCCTTTTGGGTGGAGGCTGACAAATCTTGTGTGATTCTAATTACAGTTCCTCGGTATTTCAATTGTTTCTTTCTAGCTGATAGAAATATCTTTTCCTTTGTGCAATAGTCCTGAAGCCAAGATTTTCCTTGGGGATTTAATTTTCGGATTTCTTTCAGGAGGTGATTGGAGAATTCTTTCAATGGTGATTTTGCCCTCAGATTCTAAAACATCAGGGCAGTTTTCTTTCAACGTTGCCTGGAAGTTCACTTCCTTTCGGGGGTGGATCAGTGGTGGCGGATATCAGACAGGAGTCTCTGTAACCTCCTCTAACCTTCCCTCAAACCAACAACATATGAAGCCTCTAGACTGATTTTGAAGCAAAAAATCCACAATATCTGGAGGACAACACGTTTCTAGAAGAAGATACTCTGGAAGAACTTCAAAACAGGTCTGTTTTAATTGGGCAGGGGGTGGTCTGCTGAAACCAGACTGCAACAAACGGAGACCAGGGCAGGGAGCTGGAGCAGGGAGCTGTAACAGGAGTCAGAACAGGAGTAGGAACATTGTGCTTTTCACACACCTGGGAGTCTTCTGGGGGCCTTTTGGGCCAATCTTTCCTGATTGTGGGCAGATGGTTTGGAGGGTCTGCCTTTTGTGGGGGGTAGATTGTGAACCACAGAACCCCTGATGAGAATCGGACCTAGCTGCCATTACACAACACCCTAGGGTGATCAATCAATCAGCAAGACTGATCAGCACCAGAAATAATTCAATCAGCAGAACTGACCAGTACCTGACATAATTCAATCAGCAGAACTGCCCTGGGGTGAACTAAAGCAGAACTGCCCAGCACCTGACATAATTCAATCAGCAAAACTGCCCAGTTCCTGAAATAACTCAATCAGCAGAACTTCCCCAGGGCAAATTAAAGCATCTGTTCCCACCTTTGCCTTAAACACACCTCACACCTTTTAAAAAAATGAATAAAAAACTAAAAAGAGCTCTCACCATAGACAACTTTTATGGAGAGAGGGAACAACAGACCTCAAATCCTGAGGCCCCTAAAGGTAAAGCAACTCCATAAAAAGCCCCAAAGAGAGACATAAACTGGTCTCCATGTCACAAGGTTTTCTTTGAAGATTGCATAAAAAATCTTAAAAGAGAGTTAGAAGAAACATGGGGAAACGAATGAGATCACTGCAAAATAAAATAGAAAAAAGGGAAAAAGAAGGTAATGAACAAAAAATGTAATTGGTCAATTGCAAAAGGAACTAAAAACAGTAACTGAAGAAAATAAGACATTAAAAATTAGAATCAAACAATTGGAAATAAATGGCTCATCAAGACTTCAAGAATCAGTCAAACAAAAACAAAAAAAAATGAAAAAATAGAGAAAAACATAAAATATCTCCTAGGAAAAACAAATGACCTGGAAAATAGATCTAGGAGAAACAATCTAAGGATTATAGGGCTTCCTGAAAGCCATGATGAAAAAAAGAACCTAGACACTATCTTCCAGGAAATCATAAAAGAAAACTGCCCTGATATTTTAGACCCAGAATGGAAAATACTCCTTGAAACAATCCACCGATCACCTCCTGAAAGAAACCCAAAAATTAAATACCCCAGAAATATAGTGGCTAAAATCCAGAGCTATCATACCAAGGAAAAGATATTACGAGAAGCCAGAAAGAAACAATTTAAATAATGGGGAGCCACAATTAGGATCACACAGGACCTAGTAGCTTCTACTCTGAAGGATTGTAGGGCCTGGAATCAGATATTCCGAAGGGCAAAGGAACTTGGATTACAGCCAAGAATAAGTTACCCACCTAGAATGAGCATTATCTTCCAGGGAAGAAGATGGTCATTCAATGATATAGGAGAATTTCACCTATTTCTACCAGAACTGAACAAAAAAATTTGATCTACAAACACAGAACACAAGAGAAACATAAAAACAAAAAAATTGTTGAGAACTATATTTATGTTATAGATACTTACAGAATGAGGGTTGATTTTATGAATCTATTACTACATTATGATTATGATATGATTACTGTGATTTTATGATTATTATCATATGATTACAGTGATTTTATGATTATTATGATATGATAAACTGAAAAAGAAATTAGAGGTAGAAAAGGGATAACACTGGAAGAAGAGGAAAAGGAGGTAAAATAAGGGAAATTACATCATATGTAGAGGCAAAGAAAATCTATAATGATTGAGGGGAAAAAAGGGAGAGAATGAGAATTGGGTTAATCTACATCTCAACAGATTTTGCTCTGAGGGAATAATAGACGTACTTATAAAGTAACAGAAGGGAAAGGGGGAAAAAAGGGGTGGGTGGTGCTCTATGGGGGAAGACTTGTTTGAGGGAAGTGGTTATCAAAAGCAAAATAGTAGGAAGGAGGGAAAGGGGATAAGAAAGAGAAAAGCATAAGCTAGGGTAAATAAGATGGCAGGAAATACAGAATTAGTCATTTTACCTGTGAATGTGAATGGAATGAACTCTCCCTTAAAGCAGAAGCAGATAGCAGACTGGATTAAAAACCAGAATCCAACAATATGTTGTATACAAGAAACACATTTAAAACATAGAGATACATACATGGTGAAGGCAAAAGGCTTGATCAGACTCTATTATGCTTCAGGTGAACAAAAACAAAAGCAGGGGTAACAATCCTGATCTCAGACCAAGTAAAAGCAAAGATAGACTTAATTAAAAGAGACAAAGAAGGAAGTTATATCTTCCTAAAGGTTACCATAGATAATGAAGCAATATCAATACTAAACATATATGCACCAAGTGGTATAGCATGGAAATTCCTAGAGGAAAAGTTCAGAGAGATGCAAGAAGAAATAGACAGCAAAACTATAATAGTGGAGGGTCTCAACCTCCCTCCCTCAGAACTTGATAAATCAAACCACAAAATAAATAAGAAAGAAGTTAAGGGGGTAAAGAAAATGTTAGAAAAGTTAGGTATGATAGATTTTTGGAAGAAATTAAATGAAGACAGAAAGGAGATTATTTTTTCTCAGCAGTCCATGGAACTTATACAAAAATTTACCATGTGTTAGGACACAAAAACCTCAAAATCAAATGCAGGAAGGCAGAAATAATAAATGTATTCTTTTCAGATCATGATGGAATAAAAATCACATGCAATATAAGGCCAGGAGAAAAGACACGAAAAAGCAATTGGAAACTAAATCATTTTATCCTAAAGAATGAATGGGTGAAACAGCAAATTACAGACAAAATTACTAATTTCATCCAAGAGAATGACAACATTGAGACAACATACAAAAATTTGTGGGATACAGCCAAAGCGGTAAAAAAGGGAAATTTTAAATCTCTAGATGCTTGTTTGCATAAAATAGAGAAAGAGAAAATCAATGAATTGGGTTTGCAACTAAAAAAGCTAGAGAAAGAACAAAATAAAAACCCCCAATCAAATACCAAACTTGAAATCCTAAAAATAAAAGGAGAGATTAGTAAAATTGAAAGTAAAAAAAAAAAACTATTGAATTAATTAATAAAACTAAAAGTTGGTTTTATGAAAAAAACAACAAAATAGATAAACCTCTAGTTAAAACAAAAACAGAGAAAGAAAATTATAGACCAATCTCCTTAATGAATATTGATATAAAAATGTTAAATAAAATATTAGCAAAGAGATTACAGACAATCATTCCCCGAATAATACACCATGACCAAGTAGGATTTATACCAGGAATGCAGGGATGGTTCAATATTAAAAAAACTATTAACATAATTGACTATATTAATAACAAATTTAAGAAAAAACATATGATAATCTCAATAGATGCAGAAAAAGCATTTGATAAAATCCAACATCCATTCCTATTAAAAACATTAGAGAGTATAGGACTTAATGGACTTTTCCTTAAAATAGTCGGTAGCATCTATTTAAAACCACCAGCTAGCATCATATGTCATGGTGATAAACTGGAACCATTCCCAATAAGATCAGGGGTGAAACAAGGTTGCCCACTATCACCATTACTATTCAATATTGTATTAGAAATGCTAGCCTTGGCAGTAAGACAAGCCAAAGAGATTAAAGGAATTAGAGTAGGTCAAGAGGAAACCAAATTATCACTCTTTGCAGATGATATGATGTTCTACTTATAGAACCCTAGAGAATCAACTAAAAAAACTATTAGAATTAATCCACAACTTTACAAAGTTGCAGGATACAAAATAAATCCTCATAAATCATAAGCATTTTTATACATCACCAAAAAAAATGCAACAGCAAGAGATACAAAGAGAAATTCCATTCAAAATAACTATCGATACTATAAAAAATATTTGGGAATATATCTGCCAAGGTAAAGTCAGGATCTATATGAGCAAAACTACAAAACACTCTCCACACAAATAAAGTCAGATCTAAACAATTGGAAAACATCAAGTACTCTTGGATAGCTCGAGCCAATATAATAAAGATGGCAATACTACCTAAACTAATCTATCTATTCAGTGCTATACCAATCAAACTCCCAAGAGATTATTTAACTGACCTAGAAAAAATAACAACAAAATTCATCTGGAAAAACAAAAGGTCAAGAATTTCAAGGGAATTAATGAAAAAAAAAATGAAAATGAGGGTGGCCTAGCTGTACCAGATGTAAAACTATATTATAAAGCAGTGGTCACCAAAACCATTTGGTACTGGATAAGAAATAGAATACTGGATCAGTGGAATAGGTTAGGTTGACAGGACAAAATACTCAATGACAATAGTAATCTAGTGTTTGAGAAACCCAAAGACCCCAGTTTTGGAGATAAAAACTCACTATTTGACAAAACCTGCTGGGATAATTGGAAACTAGTATGGAAGAAATTAGGCATTGACCCACACCTAACACCATATACCAAGACAAGGTCAAAATGGATTCATGATCTAGGCATAAAGAATGATATTATAAACAAAGTAGAACAATGTAGGATGGTTTACCTCTCAGACCTGTGGAGAGGGAAGGAATTTGTGAACAAAGAAGAACTAGAGGTCATCATTAATCACAAAATAGATAAGTTTTACTATATCAAATTAAAAAGGTTTTGAACAAACTAAATGAATGCAGACAAGATTAGAAGGGTAGCAGTAAACCGGGAAAATATTTTTACGTCCAAAGGTTCTGATAAAGGCCTTATTTCTAAAATATATAGAGAATTGACTCAAATATATAAGAATTGAAGCCATCCTTCAATTGATAAATGGTCAAAAGATATGAACAGACAATTTTCAGATGAAGAAATTGAAACTATTTCTGGTCACATGAAAAGGTGCTCCAAGTCGGTATTGATCAGAGAAATGAAATTAAGACAACTCTGAGATACCACTACACACCTGTCAGATTGGCTAAAATGACAGGAAATGATAATGACAAATGTTGGTGGGGATGTGGGAAGACTGGGACACTGATACATTGTTGGTGGAACTGTGAACGGATCCAACCATTCTGGAGAGCAATTTGGAACTATGCTCAAGAAGTTATCAAACTGTGCATACCATTTGACCCAGCAGTGTTTCTACTGGGCCTATATCCCAAAGAGATTTTAAAGGAGGGAAAGGGACCCACATGTGCAAAAATGTTTGTGGCAGCCCTTTTTGTAGTGGCAAAACACTGGAAATTGAAAGGATGCCCATCAATTGGAGAATGGCTTAATAAATTATGGTATATTAATGTTATGGGATATTATTGCTCTGTATGAAATGACCAACAGGAGGATTTCAGAGAGGCCTGGAGAGACTTGCATGAACTGATGCTGAGTGAAATCAGCAGAACCAGGAGAACATTATTTACAGCAACAAGACTATATGATGATCAATTCTGATGGACATGGTTCTCTTCAACAATGATGTGATTCAAACAAGTTCTTATTGTTCAGTGATGAAGATAGTCATATACATCCAGAGAGAGGCCTGTGGGAACTGAGTGTGAACCACAACACAGCGTTTTAATGCTTTCTATGCATATTTCCATGCATTTTGTTTTGCTTCTTTGTTTTTTTTTCTTCTTCTCTTTCTAGATCTGATGTTTCTTGTGCAGTAACATAACTGTACAGATATGTATACATGTATTGGATTTGTCATATAATTTTTCCTATTTAGCATGTATTAGATTACCTGTCATCTAGGGGTGGGGAGTGGGGGTAAGGAGGGAAAAAGCTTGGGGAAAAAAGTTTTTGCAAAGGTCAATGTAGAAAAATCATTCATATGTTTTGTAAATAAAAAGCTTTATTTAAAAAAAATTCCTGGAAGAGAGTATTTAGATTAATTTTTTTCATCATGGCTTTCAGGAAGTCCAATAATCCTTAGATTGTCTCTCCTAGATCTATTTTCCAAGTCTGTTGTTTTTTCTAGGAGATATTTCATATTTTCTTCTATTTTTTCTTTTTTTTTTTTGGTTTTGTTTGATTCTTGAAGTCTTACTGAGTGATTCACTTCTATTTGTTCAATTCTTAATTTTAATGTGTTGTTTTCTTCCATCACCTTTTTTATCTCCTTTTGTAATGGACTTTGTTCATTGCATACTTTTTCCACTTCACCAATTTTCTTTTTCAGTAAATTGGTGTCTTTATCATATCTCTTTTGCAGGGCATTATATCCTTCTTGCACTGATCTCAATTCATTTCCCCATTTCTCATCTAGCTCTCCTTTGATATTCTTTATGCAGTCTTCCAGGAAAGCCTTGTGAAAGGGGACCAGGTTATGTCCCTGTTGGTGGATATCTCTGAAGTTGCTTTGCCTATAGGAACCTCAGAATCTGGGTTCTGCCCTTCTTTCTCTCTATAGAAGCTTTCTATTGTGACAGCCCTCTTCTGTTTCTTACTAATTAAAAAAAAAAGCTTGGGGTCTGTTTAAAGCTGAGAGAAGTATCAGCTGTGGCAGTTTACCCTGGGACAATTTGGATAATTAACTTCCAGTGTGGGTCGATAGGGCTAGGACCTTGTGTTTGCAGATCCAGTTCCAATCTATCTTTTAAAATAGGCAGAATCGCCAGAGCACCTGCCCAAAACAGGGCAGAGTGTCCCAAGAGCCTCAGATAAACTACCCGGCTGTTTAAAAGTCTGCCATGCTAAGTCCCACCTAGTTTCCTGCCTTGCCTCCCAGAGCCTCACCTGAACTGCCCAATCTCCTGCCCAACTTAAACACACCTGCTATGAAGCTCTTCAAAAGTACTTTCTGCAAGAAATGTTTTGTAATGCAAATATTTGTGTTAAAAATCAGTCTAGACGCTTAATTTTCTGTTTTTTGAGAGAAGGTCAGAGGAGGGCACAGAGAGTTGTGTCTTCATTCCGCCACCTTGGCTTGGCCCTGTCACAAGGCTTTTTTTGAAGATTGCATAAAGGATCTTAAAAGAGAGTTACAAGAAATATGGTGAAATGAAAAATGGGAAATATGGGAAAATAAATGGTAAGGTCCTTTGTGTGTGGGGAGGGGGGGAGGGCGAGCCAAGATGGCAGAGATCAGACATGCCTCTCTGTAACCTCCTCTAACTTTCCCTCAAAGAACAAGCTGATTAAGCCTCTAGACTGGTTTTGAAGTCAAAGAATCCACAAATATCTGGATTACAACACATTTCTAGAAAAAGATGCCCTGGAAGAACTTCAAAACAAGTCTGTTTCATTTGAGCAGGGGGATGGTCTGCCAAACCCAGATTGCAGCACAAGGAGATGCAGCAGGGAGCTGGAGTGGAAGTTGGAGTGCTGTGGCTTCCAAGCAACTGGGAGTCTTCTGTAGGCCTCTTGGGCTGATCTGTCCTGATTATAAGCAGGGGGTTTGCCAGATTTGCCTTTTGTGGGGAGTACATTGTGAACCTCTGAGCCCCAGAAAAACACTGGCCCTAGCTGCCATTATACAGTACCCTAAAGCAATTGTTCAATCAGCAGAACTGCCCATCACTTGAAATCAATTAATCAATCAGTAGAACAGCACAGCACCAGGAAATCAATAAATCAATCAGCAGAACTACCCAGTACCTGAAACAACTCAATCAGAACTGCCCCAGGGCAAATTAAGGCAGCTGTCCCTCCTTTGCCTTAAACAGACCTCAAGCCTTTAAAAAATGAATACAAAACCAAAAAGAACTCTTACCATAACCACCTTTTATGGAGAGAGAGAAGAGCAGAACTGAAATCCTGAGGTCCCTAAAGGGAAAGCAACTCCAGAAAAAGCCCCAAAGAGAGAGATAAGCTGGATCCCATGTGAAAAGGCTTTCTTTGAAGATTGCATAAAGGATCTTAAAAGAGTTAGAATAAAATATGGAGAAATGAAATGAGATCAATGCAAAAAAATGGAAAAATGGAAAAAAGAATGCAATGAAAAGAATGATTTAATTGGCCAATTGCAAAAAGAATTTTAAAAAAGAAGAAAATAATACACTAAAAATTAGAATGTAACACATGGAAGTGAATGACTCAACAACACTTCAAGAATCAGTCAAACAAAAACAAAAAAGCAAAAAAATAGAATAAAATATGAAATATCTCCTAGGAAAAACAACTGACCTGGAAAATTGATCTAGGAGAGACAATTTCAGGATTATAGGACTTTGTGAAAGCTATGATGAAAAAAAGAACTTAGACATCAACTTAGAGGGAATCATAAAAGAAAACAGCCTTGATATTTTAGAAACAGAAGGGAAAATAGCCATCGAAAAAATTCACCGATCACCTACTGAAAGAAACCACAAAATTAAATCCCCAAGGAATATCATGGCTAAATTTCAGAATTATCATACCAAGAAAAATATATCGCAAGCAGTCAGAAAGAAACAATTTAAATGCAGAGGAGCCACAATAAGGACACACAGGCCCTAGCAGGTTTCACCTTAAAGGATCAAAGGGCCTGGAATCTGATATTCTGAAAAGCAAAGAACTGGGATTACAGCCAATAATAAGCTATCCAGCTAAAATGAGCATTATCTTTCAGGGAAGAAGATGGACATTCAATGAGATAGGGGAATTTCAACTGTTTATAATGAAAAGACCAGAACTGAAGAAAAATTAGTTCTCTCCAAACACAGCATTCAAGAGACACATAAAAGGGTAAAAAGGAAAAAAAAAAACTCTTGAGACATATATTTTCTGTTATGGATATACTTAGAGAATGAAATTGATTTTATTATGATAATATGAAAAAGAAATTAGAGGTAGAAAAGGGATCACATTGGAAAAAGAGGAAAAAAGAGGTAAAATAAGGGGAAATACAATCACATGAAGAGGCAAAGAAAAACTATTATAATTGAGGGAAAGAGGGGAAGGGGATAAGCATTGTGTGAATCTTACTGGCATCAGATTTGGCTCTGAGAAAATAATCAATGTATTTGGTATCACAAAGAAACTTGCCTCACCTTATAAGGAAATAGGAGGGAAAGAGGGAAAAGATAGGGAAAAAACTAATAGAAGGGAAAACAGAAGAATTAGGGAAAGGTGTAAAAAGGGGTGGGGCTGTAAAAGGGAAGGACTGTTTGAGGGAGGTATTCATCAAAAGCAAACACTAGGGAGGTATAGCATGGACATTCCTAGAGGAAAAGTTCAGAGAGCTGCAAGAAGAAATAGACAGTAAAACTATAATAGTAGGGGTTCTCCACCTTGCTCTCTCAGAACTAGATAAATTGAACCACAAAATAAATGAGAAAAAAAGTTAAGAAGGTAACCAAAATGTTAGAAAAGTTCAATATGATAGGTCTTTGGAGGAAATTAAATGGGGACAGAAAGGAGTTTCTTTTTTTCTCAGTGTTTCATGGAAGTTATATAAAAATTGACCATGTGTTAGGACACAAAAACCTCAAAATCAAATGAAGAAAGGCAGAAATAGTAAGTGCATTTTTTTTTTCAGATCATGATGCAATAAAAATCACATGCAATATAAAATCAGGATAAAATACACCAAAAAAGCAATTGGAACCTAAATAATCTCATCCTAAAGAATCAAGGGTGAAATAACAAATTACAGACACAAGTATAAATTTCAATACAAGACAATGACAATAGTGAGACAACATACCAAAACTTGTGGGATGCAGCCAAAGTGTTAATAAGTGGAAATTTTATATCTGTAGATGCTTACTTGCACAAAATAGAGAAAGAGAACATCAATGAATTGAGCTTGGAACTAAAAAAAAACTAGGAAAAGAACAAATTAAACCCCCACACTCAAATACCAAAATTGAAATCCTAAAAATAAAAGAAGAAATTTTTAAAATTGAAATAAAAAAACTGTTGAATTAATAAATAAAACTCAAAGTTTGTATTTTTTCATAAAATTAAATAGATAAACCTCTAGTTAATTTGATTAGAAAAAAAGAAGGAAGAAAATCAAATTGTTAGTCTCAAAAATGAAAAGGGAGAACTTTCCACCAATAAAGAGGAAATTAGAGCAATAATTAGAAGTTACTTCGCCCAATACAAGCCATTCTTCAATTGATAATTGGTCAAAGGATATGAACAGACAATTTTCAAATGAAGAAATTGAAACCATTTCTAGTCATATGAAAGGGTGCTCCAAATCACTATTGATCAGAGAAATGCAAATTAAGACAACTTTGAGATATCACTACAAACCTCTCAGATTGGCTAAGATGACAGGAAAAGGTAATGATGAATGTTGGCATGTATGTGGGAAAACTGGAACACGATACATTGTTGGTGGAACTGTGAATGAATCCAAACATTCTGGAAAACAATTTGGAACTATCCTCAAAAAGTTATCAAACTGTGTCTACCCTTTGACCCAACAGTGTTTTTACTGGGCCTATATCCCAAAGAAATCTTAAATGAGAGAAAGGGACCCACAAGTGCAAAAATTGTGGAAGCCCTTTTTATTGTGGCAAGAAACTGGAAACTGAATGGATGTCTATCAATTGGAGAATGGCTGAATAAATTATGGTATATGAATGTTATGGAATATTACTGTTTTGTAAGAAATGACCAACAAGATGATTTCAGAGAGGCCTGGAGGGACCTACATGAACTGATGCTAAGTAAAATGAGCAGAACCAGGAGATCATTATACACTGCAACAAGACTATACTATGATCAATTCTGATAGACATGGTTCTCTTCAACTAGAGGTGATTAAAACCAGTTTCTATTGTTCAGCAATGAAGAAAGTCATATACATCCAGAGAGAGGTCTGTGGGAACTGAGTGTGGACCAAAACATAGCATTTTAATGCTTTCTGTGAATGTTTCCTTGCATTTTGTTTTTGTTCTTAGGTTTTTTTTTCTCTTTCTAGATCTGATTTTTCTTGTTCAGCAAGATAACTGTATATATATATGTAAACACATATTGTATTTATCATATATTTTAACATATTTAGCATGTATTAGACTACCTGCCATCTAGGAGAGTGGGTTGGGGAAAAGGAGAGAAAATTTGGAACAGAAAATTTTGCAAAGATCAATGTAGAAAAATTACTCATATGTTCTGTAAACAAAAGCTTGATGAAAATCAAATAAATGGTAAGAATCATTAGGGGAAAAGTAAGCATTATTTGATAATACAATGCATTGCCTTTAAAGAAAAAAAAAATTGAACTTTCATACTGAAGTCAAAAATATTCAGTTTATTTAAATTGTAGACAAATATAGATGCTATTTTTGATTTTAATCATTTGATTCAGAATAGACTACTATTAAGATATGCTCATTGTTTTCATTAATGTTTGTCACTGAATTTTTTGAATTGAAAGAAACTTTTATTTAAAAATGGAAGTGATCTATTTATGTAGGCTATTTATTTTCCACTATTATTATTTCCTTGATTCATCTTTTATTTACATAGGCTTTTGGTTTTTAAACTATTTTTATTTCCTTCTGATTCATGTTTTATTTTGCATCTATAAGTTAATATAAATTTTTGCATCTATACATTTTATAATTTCCTTTTATGGAATAAAATTACAAAATCAAGGGATCACATTGTATTTAATTAAAATGTCATTTAAGCAAGTAGTGCTTTCTATGAAGGCCAAAGTTATTTAGATAGGTTTGATATTTTAAATAATAATTAGGTGATAATTGTGGTTTGTTTAATGAATTGTTACATGATGTATGTCTGTATATCCATTTATCTTGGAATAACCTGATTTGATGAGTTAGAGTTAGGGTCACCCCTAAGGAAGACAATGAGTGTGAGCAGATTTCAATATAATCCTAGCCCATTAACAGACACTTAGATCTCTATCTTCTTGGCCCTATCATTTCTAGATTGTAAAAATTCTACCTCACTTGTTTACTTTTTCAATCATGAAACTCCAGAACTGCCCAAACGTCCCCAAAATTTGCTAATTTAATGGATCACCACCTAACTGTCATAAGTCCTATGTCAACAAATGGCAGGAAATGAGGAGCAATTTAAGACCCAACATCCATTCTTTTGTTCTTCCTTTCTCTCATTCCCCATTCTGTGCTAGTCCAACATCTTGTATCACTTCTATGAGTCAATTCAATCCAGGCTGCTTGGCTAGGAATGCAGCTAAAATACAGAAATAGTTGCAGTTCTTATGGAACTCATATTGATAATCCACCTAAAGAGAGGGGAAAAGGGAAGTAGGAGGGATACTGGCTTTAAAAGATACTTAAGATGCTGTATCAGGTTTTTTTGGATGATTCCCTCATCTGTAGGTTTGAAGGTGATGGAAAAGGAAAATTCATCTACATTCATAATTTAAAGTAGTGCATAAAGTCATAGTGGCTTACTAGATAGAGCAATGAACTTCGAGGTATGATTTTGTCTTAAAATTGATCATTTTCTTCAATGTTTGGTTTTGGTGTTGCCATTTCAATGAACCTTTCTTTAGTTCCCTTCATTGTTAGTATGCTTTCCACCATCCAATTACCTTATTTTTACTCATTTATGCACATTTTGTGTTTTACAGGAAAATAAAAATAAAAGTTCCTTATAGATAGAAACAATCTTGTTCTTGTCCTAATATGTCTCAAGTTAATAATCAAATGATTACTTAATAAATACTTGCTGAATGAAATTGAATTAAACTGACTTGAAAGTGTTTTAATAGAGAACTAACACAAACACAAAATACAAAAAGCCATTCTCTGTTGAATAGGTGGCCCAAAGATTACCAAATGATTTTCAAACACATAATCCCTCAAATTAAGGAATTCCTATGCAAGACTCTAAATTTCTAACAAAAAAAGCAAATCAAAATTAATTTAAGCTTTTACTATACTCTCTAGAAAACTCGCAAAGGTTATGGAAGATTGAATAGTAAATGTTTTGAGGGTTTTTAAAGAGACACACAAATAAAGGTGACATTTATTATAACTTAGTATTTGTCAAAGAAAATAAATTGACAATCATTAAACTCCAAAGGAGAAATGAGTTATTGTTAAATACCCTTTTTCAGTTTTTATATTTTATTTTAGAATATATTATACTCAGTGATAAACTACAAGTCTGATATTAAAAACCTGCATTTTTAGTGTAAATTTTCTTTCATTTTCTAATGTCTTATCATTCTGATACAGCTAATTGGCTGAAAAGTGAAAGATACAGATTATAGAAATGTTGAGTAAAAAAATATTTTAATTAGTGGACAGAACTTCCATCTCAGTCTACTTTTGATACCTTTGAGGTTCTTTGAGCTTGAGTCCTTTGTGTTGTGAAATAATGGCGCACAACTCAATGTTGTTTTATATCCCTTTCAGATATTTATACTTTGTAATTATGCATCTAAAATATTTTTATTTACTTACTAAAGATCACTCCAAGTTTACACGGTATGCTAAGTCCTTAAATATTTATTTGGAATACACATTCCTCACTGTTCCTAAACATAAGATAGAATGCATTAGAATTCATTTGTGATTGTTTTTCTTGGAAACAATTAGGATTGAAAATAACCATAAAAGGGTTCTTATCATTCCTGTTATATTATCATCAGTTAGAATTTCACCTATCATCATCATCATAACTATCATTATCACTACTATCAATAACACTCACAAAAAGATTTAAAATTTGTAAAAAAAAAATAAAGAAAAGAAATAAAGAAAGAAAAAAAATTTATAAAACATTTACAAATATCAACACTTTTCAATTTAATCTCCCATCCCTTTTTTCTCATTTTGGGAATGTCTTTCAAGACTTTGATTTCACTAAGTTGTTCTTATTCTTTATGGTTTTAACATTGTCAATATGATCCATTCCCCTGTTTTTAGCTTCACAACAATGTTATTGGCTCTGTAATCTAAGTATCGGGTCTCTAGCCCTAATCTTTTCCTTGAATACTAATTCTGGATTTTTAGTTACCTGTTCCATTATGCCATCCAGACCTTCAGTTTCTACATGACTAAGATTCCCAACTCCCGATTGACTTCCCCCATAGCATGTCTCTTATTCTCAAATTCTGATTTCTGTTGATGGCTTTACATTATTTTAGCCACCCAATCTCACCCAATATTTATGAGATATTTTTGGCTTTCCTCTCATTTCTACAAAGTGAATCTTGACTGCCTATCTACTCTAAAGAGTTTATGGAAAGATATATAAACAAAGGAAATATTTATTGTAACCAAACATTTTAAAAGAGAAAAAAAAAGAGCTCCAAAGGAGAAGTGGGATAGTATTGTTTTCTCTCAATTTTTCATTAAATTATTATTAATTATTTTAAAGAAGGAATTAAGATGGCAGAGTAACGGTAGGGACTTGCCTGCAATTTCCACCAAACCGCTCTACATGCCTTTAAATAATGGCTTTAAACAAATTATGGAGCAGACTAAAATATAGATACATTATAACCCACCAAAAGATAGTTTAAAATTATTTTCCAGTCCAAGACAACTTAGAAGGTTGGCAGAAAAGGTCCAATGCACCAAGGTGGGAGTGGATCACAATCTAGCACAGATTGTGCCAAAGCAGAACAGCCTCCAGCAAATCAGAAACAGGCTTTGGGGCAACTGAAATAGTAGCAGCAGAAAAAGTTTCCAGATATCTTAATCCAGATATCTTAGAAGATTACTAAGAAAGGGGGGTGGAGCCAAGATGGGGAACTACAGACAGCGTTCTCTGTGAGCTCCTGAGACCTTCCCTCAGAACCAGACAATTTGAGCCTCCAAACTGGTTTCGGAGTGAGGGCTCCACCAAACACTTTGACTACAATGCACTTCCATCAACAATCTACTCTGAAAAAACTCCTGAGAAGGTTAGCCTCAGGGGAACTGCCATCAGACCCCAGTGTGCCAGGGGTGGAAGTTTCTCTGCCACAGAGGTGGATATTAGGCACCCAGGAAGCCCCTGGGAGACACCTGGGCCACTTTGCTCTGCTTGTGGGCAGGTGCTTTGGCAGATCTGCCTTTGGTAAAGGGTGGATTGAAAGCAACTGAAAACATGGTCCTAGTGCAGATCTAGCTTCCCAACCTCAGACCGGAAGTCAACTCGGCAAAATGCCCCAGGGCAAATTGAAAATGTGGCAGTATTCTCTGCTGGTGACTGATACCTCAGCTCAAAATCACAAGTAAGAAGCAGAAGAGAGCTCTCACCATAGACACCTTCTACAGAGAGAAAGTAGAGCAATCCCCAGATGCTGAGATTCTGAAAACAATCCCAGATGAAACCACAAAGGCGGACTTAAGCTGGTCTCCCTTTCAGAAGACTTACCTGGAAGATTGCATAAAGAATCTCAAAAGAGAGCTAGAAGAAGAATGGTAAAATAAATTGAGATCAGTGCAACAGAGATATCAAAAACTGGAAAACAGGACTGGTGAATTGGTAAAATAAAACAATTCACTGAAAAATAAAATTAGTGAATTGGAAAAAATCACTAATTCACTGGAAAATAAAAATAGTGAATTGAAAAAGGACAATAATTCACTGAAAAACAAAATTGGTGAATTAGAAAAAGACAACAATTCACTGAAAATAAAACTGGCAAAATTGAAAAAGAATACATTGAATCAAGAAATTCAACTGGCCAGCTAAAAAAGGAACTAAAAAAGGTAACTGAAGAAAATAACACTTTAAAAATAAGAATTGAAGAAATGCAAGTGAATGACCCAATAAGACTTCAAGAATCAGTCAAACAAAAACAATAAATTTAAAAAATAGAAGAAAATATGAAATATCTCCTAGGAAAAACAACTGACTTGGAAAACAGATCCAGGACAGACAATCAAAGATTACTGGAGTCTCTGAAAGCCACAATGGAAAAAAGAACCTTGATGCTATCTTCCAGGAAATTATGAAAGAGAATTGCCCTGATGTTTTAGAATCAGAAGGCAAAATTGGCACTGAAAGAATTCACCGATCACCTCCTGAAAGAGACCCCAAAGTTAAAACCCCAAGGAATATTATGGCCAAATTTCAGGACTATCACACCAAGGAAAGGATATTACAACCAGCTAGAAAGAAACAGTTCAAATACCGAGGAACTGTAATTAGAATTACACAAGATCTGTCAGCTTCCACATTAAAGGAATGAAGGGCCTGGAATCAGATATTCTGAAAGGCAAAATAACTTGTATTACAGCCAAGAATAAGTTATCCAGCTAGAATGAACATCATCTTCCAGGGAAGAAGATGGTCATTCAATGATACAGGAGAATTTCACCTATTTCTAATGAAAAGACCAGATCTGAACAAAAAATTTGACCTCCAAATACAGAACTCAAGAGAAGCATAAAAAGGTAAAAAGGAAAAAAAAAACTCTTGAGAACTGTATTTCTACTATAGGTATCCTTAAAGAATGGGGGTATAATTTGATTTTTCTTTGATAATAATGAAAAAGAAATTAGAGGTGGAAGGGATGTCATACTAAAAGAAAAAGGAGGGGGAAAGGAGGCAAAATAAAGTAAAAATAAAGGAGGTAAAATGAGACAAAATCTCATAAAGATACATAGAAGATCTAATACAATTGAGGGAAACTAGGAAAGGCGATGAGTATTGTGTAAACCTTACTCTCATTAGATTGGACTCTAAGAAAGTATATCAGACACATTTGGCTTCATAGAAAGGCCTGACCCTCCTTGTGGGAAGGTGGGAGGGTAAGGAGGAAAGGAAAGGGATAAACTAAAAGAAGGATTAGGGGAAAGATATAAAGTGGAGGGAGAGATACTAAAAGGGGGAGGACTATTGGTGGGAGGTAATAATCAAAAATAAAGTACTGGGGAGGGGGGAAGGGAAATAGGGCAAAGGGAAGAGAAAATCATAACTCTGGGTAAAAAAGATGGCAGGGAATACAGATATAGTTATTTTTACTGTGAATAGGAATGGGATGAACTTTCCCATAAAATGGAAGTGGGTAGCAGACTGGATTAAAAGCCATAATCCTACAATATATTGTTTACAATAAACCCATCTAAATCATAGAGATACAGACAGAGTGAAGGTAAAGGGCTGGAGCAGAATCTTCTATGCTTCAGGTGAACAAAGAAAGGCAGGGGTAGAAATCCTCATCTTGTATCAAGTAAAAACAAAAATAGATCTAATTAAAACAGATAAGGAAGGAAACTATAGTTTACTAAAGGGTAACAGAGACAATGAAGCGGTATCAATACTTAACATATATTCACCAAGTGGTATAGCATCCAAATTCGTAGAGGAGAAACTAACAGAGATACAAGGAGAAATAGACAGTAATACTATACTAGTGGGGGATCACAACCTTGCTCTCTCAGAATTAGATAAATCAAATCACAAAATCAATAAGAAAGAAGTTGAAGAAGTAAAGAAAAGGCTAGAAAAGTTAGGTATGATAGATCTCTGGAGGAAATTGAATGGTGATAGAAGGGAGTATACTTTTTTCTCAGGGGTTCATGGAACTTATACAAAAATTGATCCTGTGTTAGGACATAAAAACCTCAAAATCAAATGCAGAAAGGCAGAAATAGTAAATGCATCTTTCTCAGATCATGATGCAATAAAACTCACAGGTAATATAAGGCCAGGATAAAATAGACCACAAGTTAATTGGAAATTAAATAATCTAATCCTGAAGAATGAATGGGTAAAAGAGCAAATCATAGACACACTCAGTAATTTTATCCAGGAGAATGACAATAATGAGACAACATACCAAAATTCGTGGGACATGGCTAAAGTGGTTATAAGTGGTTATTTTATATCTCTAGATGCTTCCTTGCATAAAACAGAGAAAGAGAAGATCAATGAACTGGGATTACAATTAAAAAAGCTAGAAAAAGACGAAATTAAAAACCCTCAATTAAATACCAAATTGGAAATTATGAAAATTAAAGGGGAGATCAATAAAATTGAAAATAAGAAAACTATTGAAGTAATAAATAAAACTAAGAGTTGGTTTTATGAAAAAACCAAAAAAATTGATAATCTTTTAGTTAATTTGATTAGAAAAAGGAAGGAGGAAAATCAAATTGTTACTCTCAAAAATGATAAAGGAGAACTTTCCTCCAATGAAGAGGAAATTAGAGTAAAAATTAGGAGTTTCTTTGCCTAACTTTATGCCAATAAATTTGAAAATCTAAATGAAATGCAGGAATATCTACGAAAATATAGATTGCCTAGATTAAGAGAAGAGGAAATAAATTATTTAAATAGCCCCATTTTGGAAAAAGAAATAGAACAAGCTATTAATCAACTCCCTAAGAAAAAATCTCCAGGGCCAGATGGATTTACATGTGAATTTTGCCAAACATTCAAAGAACAATTAATCCCAATACTACATAAACTATTTGAAAAAATAGGGAAAGTAGGTAGACTACCAAACTCCTATGACACAAATATAGTGCTGGTAGCTAAACCAGGTAGGGAGAAAACTGAGAAAGAATACTATAGACCCATTTCCCTAATGAATATTGATGCAAAAATTTTTAATAAGATTTTAGCAATGAGATTACAGAAAGTTATCCCAAGAATAATACACCACGACCAAGTAGGATTTATACCTGGAATGCAGGGCTGGTTCAATATTAGGAAAACTATTAGTATAATCAATTATATCAATAACCAAATTAACAAAAAAACATATGATTATCTCAATAGATGCAGAAAAAGCCTTTGATAAAATCCAACACCCATTCCTATTAAATCACTGGAGAGTATAGGAATAAATGGGTTTTTCCTTAAAACGATTAGCAGTATCTACTTAAAACCTTCAGCAAGCATCATACGTAATGGACTCAAACAAGAATCATTCCCAATAAGATCAGGAGTGAAACAAGGCTGCCCACTGTCACCATTATTATTTAATATTGTCTTAGAAATGTTAGCTTTGGCAGTAAGAGAAGAAAAAGGGATTAAAGGAATTATAGTAGGTAATGAGGAAACTAAATTATCACTCTTTGCAAATGACATGATGATATACCTAGAGAACCCTAAAGACTCAACTGAAAACTACTGGAAACAATTCACAACTTTAGCAAAGTTGCAGGATACAAAATAAATCCACATAAATCATCAGCATTTTTATATATTACCAATAAAGTTCAACAGCAAGAGTTACAAAATGATATTCCATTCAAAATAACTGTTGATAGTATAAAATATTTGTGAAATTATCTGCCATGGGAAAGTCAGGAACTATATGAACTAAACTACCAAACAATTTCCACACAAATAAAATCAGACCTAGTCAATTGGAAAAACTTAAAATGTTCTTGGGTAGGCTGAGTGAATATAATAAAAATGACAATACTACCCAAACTAATTTACTTATTTAGTGCCATACCAATCAAACTCCCAAAAATTATCTTAAAGATCTAGAAAAAATAGTAACAAAATTCATTTGGAAGAACAAAAAGTCAAGAGTTTCAAGAGAATTAATGACAAAAAAAGGCTGATGATGGTAGACTTGCTGTACCAGATCTAAAACTATATTACAAAGCAGCAGTCATCAAAACCATTTGGTACTGGCTAAGAAATAGAATAGTCGATCAGTGGAATAGGATAGAATCACAAGATCAACTATGCAATAACTATAGCAATCTAGTGTTTGATAAACTCAAAGAACCCAGCTTCTAGGATAAGTAGTCACTGTTTGACAAAAACTGCTGGGAAAATTGGAAACTAGTTTGGAAGAAATTAGGGCTTGACCCACATCTAACACCACATACCAAGATAAGATCTAAATGGGTTCATGATCTGGATATAAAGAGTGATATTATAAGTAAATTAGGGGAACATAGTATAGTTTACCTCTCAGACCTATGGAGATGGAATAAATTTTTGTCCAAAGAAGAACTGGAACTCTTAATTGAAAACCAGATATATAACTTTGACTATATTAAGTTAAAAAGTTTTTGTTCAAACAAAACCAATGCAGTCAAGATTAGGAGATAAGCAATAAATTTTGAAATCATCTTTACATTTAAGGGTTCTGATAAAGGTCTCATATCTAAGATATATAGAGAATTGTCTCATATTTATAAGAATTCAAGCCATTCTCCAGTAGATAAATGATCAAAGGATATGAACAGAAACTTTTCAGAGAATGAAATTAAAACTATTTATAGTCATATGAAAAGGTGCTCCAAATCACTATTGATCAGAGAAATGCAAATCAAGACAACCCCAAGGTACCACTACACACCTGTCAGATTGGCTAAAATGACAGGAAAAGTTAATGATGATTGTTGGAGGGCATGTGGGAGGACTGGTACACTGATGCATTGTTGGTGGAGCTGTGAACGGATACAGCCATTCTGGAGAGCAATTTGGAGTTATGCTCAAAAAGTTATCAAACTGTGTATACCCTTTGACCCAGCAGCATTTCTATTGGGCTTATATCCCAAATAAATCATAAAGGAAGGAAAGGGCCCCACATGTGCAAGAATGTTTGTGGCAGCCGTTTTTGTAGTGGCTAGAAACTGGAAAATGAATAGATGCCCTTCAATTGGAGAATGGCTGAATAAATTATGGTATATGAATATTAGGGAATATTATTGCTCTGTAAGAAATGACCAGCAAGATGATTTCAGAGAAGCTTGGAGAGACTGGCATGAACTGATGCTGAGTGAAATGAGCAGAACCAGGAGATCATCATTCACGGCAACAACAGTACTATATGACGATTAATTCTGATGGACATGGCTCTCTTCAACAATGAAATGTTTCAAACCACCTCCAATTGTTCACTGAAGAAAGCCATATATACCCAGAGAGAGAGATATGAAATGTGGACCACAACATAACATTCTCATACTCTTGATTGATGTTTGCTTACATTGTGTTTCCTTTATCTGATATGTCTTTTGTGTAGATACGATTTTTCTTGCACAACAATGATAAGTTTGGAAATATGTATACATATATTCGATATGTCAAGTATTTTAACATAATTAACATGTTGTGGTTATCCTGCCATCTAGGGAGAGGTGGGGAGTTGGGGGAAAATTTGTAACAGAAAGCTATGTAAGGATTAATGTTGAGGAATTACCCACACATATGTTATACAAATAAAAGAAAAGAAAAAAAAAAGAAAAAAAAAAGATTACCAGGAAAGATCTATCTTACTGCTGAAAATCACCCCCAAGTCTTGAGCCTGTGAACTTTCAAACCTGGAAGCTGAGCCCTATTTTAACAAATAGTTAAGGATCAAGAAAAAATCTGGGGAAATGAGCAAACAAATGAAAAAAAGAAAAGATTTGGCCATAGACAATATGATGACAGGAAATATTAAAACATGCACTCAGAAGAAGATAACAAAGACAAAGTTTTTACATAAAAAAGTCACCAAGAAAAATTGGTTTCAGATCATGGAAAAGCTCAAAAAGTATTTTGAAAATCAAGTAACAGAGGTAATAGAAAAATAGAGAAAAGAAATGAGAATGATACAAGAAAATAATGAAAAATAAGCTAACAGCTTGATAAAGGAGAAACAAGCAAAAAAACTTTAAAAAAAATCTGAAAAGAGTAGACTAGGCCACATGGTAAATGAGGCCCAAAAAGCCCTTGATGTGAAGAATGTCTTCAAAAGCAAAGTTGACCAAATGGAAAGAAAAGCACAAATATTCACTGAAGTAATAAACTCTTTAAGAAGTAAAATTTCTAAATGGAAAATGAGTTTCAAAGTTCACTGAAGAAAATAATTCCTTAAAAATTAGAATTAAAGAAATGCAAGCTAATGATTTTGTGAGAAATAATGAAACAAGAAAACAAAACAAGAAGAAGGAGGAAGAGAAGGCGTGTGAAATATTTCACTGAAAAAAAAAAAAAAAAACAACTGACCTGGAAAATAGATCTAAGAGAGATCATTTAAAAATCATGGTACCACCTGAAAGCCATTATAAAATAATAGCCTAGAGGCACAGTGGATAGAGCACTAGCCCTGAAGCCAGGAGGACCTGAAGTCAAATATGGCCTTAGACACTTCCTATCTGTGTGACCATGCGCAAGTCACTTAACCCCAATTGCCTCAGCAAAAAGTAACTAAATAATTTTTTAATTAAAAAAATAAATAAATAAAAATAACCTATACAATAAATTTCAAGAAATTATCAAGGAAAATTACTGTGATATTCTAGAACACAGAAATTAAAAGAATCCACTGATCATCTCATGAAAGATATCCCTCCCAAAAAAATTCTCCTAGAATTATTATAGCCAAATTCCCAAACTCTTAAGTCAAAGAAAAAACATTGCAAGCCAGCAGAAAACAAAATTATTCAAATATGGAGCCATACTCAGAATAACACAAGATTTAGCAGCTTGTAAAACAAAGGATCAGAGACTTTGGTATATGGTATTCTGGAGGGCAAAGGAGCCAGCATTGCAACCAAGAATCACTTGCTCAGCAAAACAAACTATAACTATTAAGGGGAAAATGGTTATTTACTGAAATAAAGAACTATCAAGCATTCTTGATGCAAATACCAGAACTGAATTGAAAATTTGACTTTCAGACACAAAACTCAATAAATGCTTAAAAAATAAACAGGATAAGGGGAATGATAAGTTACTTAAACAGGTTGAACAGTTTACATTCCTACATAGGAAGATGTTACTGATAACTCATAAGAACTTTCTCATTATTAGGGCAATTAGGTGGAATTTATATAGGATGAGGGCACAGGTGTGAATCGAATATGAATAAATGATATAAAAATTAAATTAAATTAAGGGTTGAGAGAAAAATGTATTGGTAGAAAAGGAAAGGAGGAGTAGAATGAAGCAATTTACCTCACATAAAACAGGCAAGAAAAAGCTTTTACAATAGAGAGGAAACGGTTAAGAAAAGGCTTTTACAGTGGAGGGGAAGGAGCTTTAAAGGATAATGAGTGAACTTTATAAGAATTATTATTATTGACTAGAGAAATGCAAATTAATTCTGAGAACTTATACTTTTAGATTGGCTAATAGAACGAAAAAAGAAAATGGGAAATGATGGAAAGAATATGGGAAAATTGAGACACCAATGCATTGTTGGTAGAGTTGTAAAATAATTTAATTATTGTGTAGACCAATTTGGAACTATAATCCCAATACTATAAAACTATGCATACCTTTTGACTTAGCAATACCACTACTTGGTCTGCATCCCAAAATAAATAAAAACAAAAAGGGAGGAAAAAAAATATATATATATATGAATACATATATGTATATGTGCATGTGTGGTATGCATGTATGCAAATACAGATTGAACCTTATCTTTTTTGTTTGTTTTTTAGTTTTATTTTATTTTTATTTTCTTGAAGTTTTTTTTTTCATTTTTGGTCTATCTTTCTTTCACAATATCACTATCATGGAAATGTTTTGCATGACCTCACATATATAACCTATACTGAGTTACTTGTCTCCTTAATGAAGAGGGTTGAAAGGCAGGACAGGAGAATTCAATTCAAAACTCAGTTTTTTAAAGGACTGTTAAAATAGTTTTTACATGTAACCTGGGGAAAACAAAATACTAAATAAATCTAAATACATGAGCTTAAAATTATTTTAAATATGAAGTAGAATAAGTGGATCAAGTCGAGAATAAGTAGACAATCTTAAATCCTCATAAAGTAGTTAACAGAAAACTATTTTTAACATTTTAATTACTATTTGTATAATTGTATTTTTAAAGATATGCCTCAATATATGATGCTCATAAACAGCAAATTCATTCCCCTACTAAGTGTATTCTTCATTAAAGTCCCATTGGAACAGAGGGATTGCCAACAATTTGAAACAAAATCCTTCTTTTTAGCAATTTGTATTGCCTAAGTATTGTAAATGGAGTCATGGGACTTCTGTTGGACTGCTATGAATATTCTCAAGCTTCATTAGGCTTGCAAAGAGCTGTTCAAGTGCCATCCAAACCAGAGATTGCAATCATACTTTGGTCACTCACTTAATTTAAAGTACTAGTGAATAGAGACCAATTCTTTTGGAAAAAGGAGAAAGAATTATTCAAATTTGCTACACTGGTTATCATGAGCTAATACATATACACACACTATTTATATATAGTACACATATATATGTATGAATGTATATACATACACATATCTGTATGTATATACATATTATATATGTGTATGTATTTGTGTGTATATATACATGTACATGTATATATATATATATGTATGTATATACATATATATATATACATATATGTATGAAAACTAAAAAGTCAAGTTATTTTTCTCAAAATAAACAGGCTAATTTAATATAATTTGAAATTATTCCTGTTAATGTTTGTCCTTATCATTCTTAGAATGATCAAATACTGTTACTCATGCAAGAAATACTATTGTACTCCCATAAAAACCTAAGCTCCTCTTCATTAAGAATATTACCTGAAATTTTGCTTATCATACGTTGAACACAGCATTTAGTGGGTTAAGGGTCACAGGACTACCTAAAATAAAAATAATGTGAACATGAATTCAGATCTTTATCACCTCTTCTCTGAAGTATAATTATGGATTATTGATTAATTTCTTGCATATCTTTTTACTCTTCTTCTATCCATTTCTCACCCAGTTAACAAAGGCAATCTTCCTAACATACAGAGTTTATATCTATCACTTCCTTGCTTTGAAAAAAAAAACAAAAAACAAAAACAAAAAACAAAAACAAAGAAAACATCTGAAATGGTTCTTTGTTTTATGTAAGATAAAATATTGACCTAAAATTTAAGTGTCTTTACAATTTAGTTTTCCACCCATTTTTCATACTATTTCTTCACACATACTTTTCACCAACATTGCAGCAAACCAAATAGTTATTTCTGAAACCCAATATTTCTGACTCTAATGTATTCACAGAAGCCATTGCCATATTCTTCATCTTTGTTTTAATCCAGTGATATTAATAGGAATTTGTATTTGAACCTAAAATTACTGGAGAATCACCAAAATTTCCTGATCAGTGGCATGACAAGATCATACTTTTGCCTTAGAAATATCAGTGCAGCAGTCATATGAAAGATAAATTAGATAGGCAATAACTTGAGGAAAAAGCTATTGAAAGTCAAAAGATGATGATAGAATTATGTTGTAGTGTATATGAGGATAGAAAAATGAATGCTTGTGATATATAATGTGTATGTAGAATGAACAAAAGATGGCAATTGGTTGAAAATGTGGAGTAAGAAAGAAGTGAAGATGGTTTCCAGGGAACATGTGAGTGTGAACTTTCTTTATCCTTCCTCCATTCCTATCACCCTCTTTTTTTCTCTCTTCTTCTGTCCCTGTCTTTTTGTCTGTCTGTCTCCCTAAATTTTCTTGTCTTATCACCTAGGCTACAAGAGTAATTGTTATTCTGCCAAACCCATTGCTGATTAGAATGCAATCTTTGAGGTAGTTTGTTTATGTACGGGTATGTCAGTCTTAGGTAAAAATCATTCTCCAAAAATAAAGTGCTAGAAATACATAATTAACTTTCAGAAGAAGACTTAAAAACTAATAACAGATTACTGAGAAATTACCTCAAATCAATAAGGGAAATGCATATATAAATAATTGACATTTTTCCCTATGTTCAGCAAATTGAAAAGAAAAACCTAGTCAGTATTGAAGAGGAAGTTGAAAGACATAAATACAAATTTGGGGAAGCTATGAATTAAATCTGTTTTTCTCTAAACTAATTTAAAATCATACTGAGAAAAAAGGCTAAAATAAATGGAAAAATAAGAAGATATTCATTAAACATTGCATGTGAATCTAAAGGAGTGTCATTATGCCATAAGACAAAATACAAGTGAAAAATTTAGAGAAGTGTAGGAAGATTTATATTAACTATAGTAGAATAGCATTAGAGGGAAAAATATACAACATAACTAAAACATATAAACAAAAATAATAAAAATAAAGCTGAAATTCCTGCAATTATTATTACCATGCTATTTCTTTTACTCTTACAATTTCCTTTAAAAAAGAGAAGATAATAATACAAAAAAAAATTCACTAGCCCCTATCATTCTTTCTCAGACAAAATCTGAATGAAAATTATCTATATTCAATGTTTCCCTTTCCCATCTGGAATTGACCAGTTAATCCTTTGTAATCTGACTTGCAAGCAGAGTATTCAATTGAAATTACCTTCTCCAAAGTTACCAACAAACTCTTATTGTGGTCTTTTCTCACTCTTCTTCCTTACTCATACTCCTCTGCTTATGATACTATCAGTGAATCTTTTTTCTAGATATTTTTGCCTTTCTAGGTTTTTATGATAACACTTTTCTTTTACTTGTGACTGCTCCTTCTAAGTTCTCAGTTGCTTGGTCATTCTCTTCATACTCTATTTTAACTCTTTGACATATACTTCTGGACTTTGTACTGAGTCCTTTTCTGTTTCTTGGGTATCTCTTCAGCTCTCATGCATTTAATGTTCATATTTGTGCAGATAATTCATATGTAGTTTGATCTTTATTCTGAGCTCTCTTTTCTAGTTCCACATTACCACTACATTTGATGAGTGTAAAATTGATATTTTGGAAACATCACAGCTTCAATATGTATGAAATCAAACACAGTATCTTCTCATACAAAGCCTTTTCTCTAATGAATTCCTCCTTTTTTCAGGGCATCACCATTTTTCCAATCTTTTAGGCCCTTTTCATAAATGTTATCTTTTTTTACTCATTGTTCTTCTTCTGTATCCGAACAATTACCACATCTTATATTTCTGTGTCTGCCATGTTTCTCATATCTAATCCAATTTCTCTATTTACACAATCATGATTGTAGATTAGGCCCTCTTTATCTTTCTCCAAGAATAATTCAATGACCTTTTAAGGGGTTCCCCTCTCTGGAGTCTCTACTCTCTTAGAAACATCCTTCACGGAATTATCAAAGTTTCTCCTTCACTCAATATACTTCACTGTCTCTATATGGCATCTAGAATACAATCTAAGTTCCTCAGTGTTTAAAAGCCTTTCACCACTTGGAAACAAGCTGTTTTTACAGCATCATTGCACAGTAATCTTTCATATACTTTGTGGTTCAGCTTCTTATGCCTTCTTTATTTCATCTCACTTTATTTTCTCTTTTAGAATGTATTGTTTGAGGGCAAATAATCTTTTATTTTTCTTTGAATATTTCACTGCTTGGCAAAGTTCTTTGCACAGAGGTAAGTGCATGATAAATGTCCATTGACTTATTCTATGAATGGCTAACTAGGCTTTAACTTAACACAATATTATAGTCTTTATTTCTTACAAAACAGGGGAACATGAATATTAAATCTTTCATGTATTCAACTTGTAAAAGACAGTTGAATGACATATATAATAGAGCATTATAATGTTACTATAGCCTTTTTTCTTCATTATATTCACCAAAGTATTTTCACCTTTATATATTTTTTCTCATTTGTTAATTTCCTTAGAGGAATATATGATATTGACATTAATACTATTAACTTGTCCTTTTATCATGTCTTTCTTTAAAAAAAAATATGATCATAAGATTTGTTTAGAATGATCCAAAAAAAAAAATCTAGTTCAATCTCATCTAGTTCAAAAACTTAAACTTATCAATGTAGTAATCTAAATTCATCAAATTTCCCTGACTTGCCTAAAGTATGAAAAAAATATCAAGTTCCTGTGTAAGGATTCATCCCAAGTCTTCTTATTCCTAATGTCCAATGTTGTATTCATGATTCTCATATAATCAAGTTTCAATACACTGACATAATTGCTTTAAATCTTTGCCTAACCCAAAGTAGAGCATTGCAAACTTGAATTGCTCTAATCAACCTCAGTTAGACACATGTATATTGATCTTAATAATGTTATTTTAGTACTTTTCAAGAATGAAGGAAAATGAGTTCCTTCCGGGGGTGGAACCATGGTGGTGGAGATCAGAGAAGAGTCTCTGTAACCTCCTCTAACCTTCCCTCAACCCAACAACATATGAAGCCTCTAGACCAATTTTAAAGCAAAAAAATCCACAATATCTGGAGGACAAGAGGATTCTAGAAGAAGATACTCTGGAAGAACTTCAAAACAGACCTCACGCCTTTAAAAAAAATGAATAAAAAACCAAAAAGAACTCTCAACACAGGCAACTTTTTTGGAGAGAGGGAACAACAGACCTCAAATCCTGAGGCCCCTAAAGGTAAAGCAACTCCAGAAAAAACCCCAAAGAGAGACATAAACTTGTCTCCATGTCACAAGGCTTTCTTTGAAGGCTGCATAAAAAATCTTAAAAGAGAGTTAGAAGAAACATGGGGAAATGAAATGAGACCACTGCAAAATAAAATAGAAAAAATGGAAAAAGAAGGCAATGAACAAAAAAATGTAAATGGTCAATTGAAAAAGGAACTAAAAACAGTAACTGAAGAAAATAAGACATTAAAAATTAGAATCGAACAATTGGAAATGAATGACTCATCAAGTCTTCAAGACTCAGTCAAACAAAAACAAAAAAATGAAAAGATAGAGAAAAACATGAAATATCTCCTAGGAAAAACAACTGACCTGGAAAATAGAACTAGGAGAGAGAATCTAGGGATTATAGGGCTTCCTTAAAAGCCATGATGAAAAAAAGAACCTAGACACTATCTTCCAGGAAATCATAAAAGAAAAATGTCCTGATATTTTAGACCTAGAAGGCAAAATACTCCTTGAAACAATCCACTGATCACCTCCTCAAAGAAACCCAAAAATAAACTCCCGCAGAAATATCGTGGCTAAATTCCAGAACAATCATACCAAGGAAAAGATATTACAAGAATCCAGAAAGAAACAATTTAAATATAGGGGAGCCACAATTAGGACCACACAGGACCTAGCAGCTTCTACTTTGAAGGATCGAAGGGCCTGGAATCAGATATTCCGAAGGGCAAAGGAACTTGGATTACAGCCAAGAATAAGTTACCCAGCTAGAATGAGCACTATCTTCCAGGGAAGAAGATGGTCATTCAATGATATAGGATAATTTCACCTATTTCTACTGAAAAGACCAGAACTGAACAAAAAATTTGATCTACAAATACAGAACAAAAGAGAAACATAAAAAGGTAACAAGAAAAAAAAAACTCTTGAGAACTATATTTATGTTATAGATACTTATAGAATGAGGGTTGATTTTATGAATCTATTATTACATTATGATTTTAATATGATTATGGTGATTTTATGATTATTATGATATGATAAACTGAAAAAGAAATTAGAGGTAGAAAAGGAATAACACTGGAAGAAGAGGAAAAGGAGGTAAAATAAGGGAAATTACATCACATGTAGAGGCAAAGAAAACCTATAATGATTGAGGGGAAAAAAGGGAGGGGAATAAGAATTGCGTTAACCTCCATCTCATCAGATTTAGCTTTGAGGGAATAATAGCCATACTTATAAGGAAAAAGGAGGGAAAGAGGGGAAAAAGGGGTGGGTGGGGCTCTAAAGGGGAAGGATTGTTTGAGGGAAGTGGTTATCAAAAGCAAAATAGTAGGAAGAAGGGAAAGGGGATAAGAAAGAGAAAAGCATAAGTTAGGGTAAATAAGATGGCAGGAAATACAGAATTAGTCATTTTACCTGTGAATGTGAATGGAATGAACTCTCCCTTAAAGCGGAAGCAGATAGCAGACTGGATAAAAAACCAGAATCCAACAATATGTTGTATACAAGAAACACATCTAAAACATAGAGATACATACAGGGTGAAGGTAAAAGGCTGGAGCAGAATCTAATATGCTTCAGGTGA